>JASANZ010002155.1:0-56881 GCA_030849805.1 Sergeia podlipaevii
TGACCCGATGTGCTGGGTTGAGGAGGGTGCCGTCGAGGTCAGAGATAACTGCTTTTACGGACATGTGGAATACAAGCAAAAAGGCAACAACAAATAGTGAAAATGTATGTTTCTAAATGGTTTCACTTTTTAATTTTGTTTGCTTTCGAATGTAGAAGCTGGCACTTGGCAAGAAAAGAAAAGATAAGCGGGAGGGGAGGGGGTAAGAGAAAGGAACGGATATTGAAAAAAAAATGCGTGCATTCGACAGCACATAGATAAAGTGAAAGGCGTACTACCACGTAACTTATTGTGAGCAAGGTATATATAGATACACTGCCTGTACATACAAAAAAAGTGTATGTGTGCCCTCGGGGTGGTAGTGGTGGTGGTGGTAGTGGCAATATGTTGCGTACTACAAGTAATTGTTGAAGGAAGGTAATGTACACATGTATGTATTTATGTGCATTGTATAACATATATGCTTACATGTAGAAAGTTGCTGTCAGCAGTTTAATAACAAGAAAAAAAAATACGAATTGCCTAGGCTGGTGTGTTAAGCAGACATAAAGAGACATATTCACACAGGGAATACTTTGTAGATTTGATAAAAGGTGAAAAGGAGGAAAAGAACTGTATCAAGAGAGGCCTAGGAAAGCACTTTTGTTTTGTTAATTAATACAAAGTTAGAAATATTGGAGCATTAAAAAAAAATTCTCACACTCCAAAATGAATGTATCAACACTAGTAAAACAGCATGTGCACATGCGTGCACCTCACACGGTATACGATTTAAGAAGGACTGTGCTTCCAGCAATTTCCGCTAATACGTATTTTGAAGCATAGAAACTTCTTCATCTTGTGTCCTCCTATATATGTCTCTTTCTCTTTTTCTGCTTATTTATTTATTTATTTATTTTAGAAGAAGAGCTGCTCAAGCTTGTGCGCCACACCATCTTCAGAGTTAGGCCCAATGATCTCCGCATTGGGGACACTATCCTTCAGAGCCTGCTGGCCATTCTGCATGATGAATCCCTTCCCTGCAATCTTCAACATGGCTTCGTCGTTCATCCCATCCCCAAAGCAGGCAATCTCACTCAAGTCAACACCCAAGAGACTCGCTACTTCTCGTACGGCCTCTCCTTTGTTCACTCCAGGTGAAAAGCAGTCAAGGATGATCGGCAGTGAAAATGTAGAGCTAATCTTGTCGCCAAAATATTTCGTGATATAGGCCTTTACACCCTCGAGAGTCTCATGGTCACCGCCGATCCACATGCTATGAGTCCCTTCCAAATCGCTGGGTGTGAATTGCATCGGATCCACTTCACGATAATCAAGAGATTCATCAAAAGCGTCTCGGATCTTATCGTGGCACTTATCAGTAAGCCAGTCGCCCTCTCGGTTCACATTAATGACAAAGCGCTTCGCAGCGTCTTTATTCTCCTCTTCCAGCGTGCCATCTGGGTGTAGATTGCCCCTTGTCTGAAAAAGTTCACACACTGCCTGCGCATCCATGTTGTGCGTAACGATAACTTCATGAGTACCCCCCTTATGCACACGAGCGCCATTGCTAGTGATAATGTAGTCGGGCTCAAGTCCACATTTTCGGATTGTAGCAAACACATCGGGGTAAGGCCGACCAGTTGCGACAACAAAACAGATGCCCTTTTCCTTTAATTTTTGAACGACAGATATTGTGTACTCACTCACCCTATGATCAGGCGCCAAGAGAGTGCCGTCAAGATCGGTGATGACTACTTTCAGCGACATGATTCTTTTTTTTTTGGCGTAAGTAAATAAAGACACAAGTACTGTTCCAACGAAAAGACAAAACCACTCAAGCACACAATAACGGAAACGTTGTTGATGAATAATAATAATAGCAACGGCCAAAAGTACTGAAGGAAACGCCAACAATACAAAAAGAAACAAAATGATTTAAGTTAAAGTGCCACTTAACTACTTCAAACGCCAAAATGCTTTTAGATGGAATAAAGGAAAAAGAAAAGGAAAAGTGGAGAGTGGAATATTTTTTATCATAAGATGTCACCTACATCGCCGGCATGATAGACGTGAATCAACAATAAAATGCAGACGCAAATATGTCTGCGACCATGCCACCATCAATAGATAACTACTTATCTATTGTCTCTTCAAACACTTTGCCCTCTCATATTTTCTTTTGTAAAGATGCTACAAAATAATTCTTTTGAATGTTGACGTCAACACTATTTACAGCCATCCTCTCACCATCATTCAAGGCTGAATCTTAAATATCTCACACAGCTTCTTTGCCACGCCATCTTCAGCGTTACATCCGATCATTTCACAAGTGGGACAAGCATCCCTCAACATCTGGCTTGAGTTTCCCATCAGGTACCCCTTGCCTGTCGTCAGCAGCATCTCTTGATCGTTGAGACTGTCACCGAATGAAACCACACGCGCCAACGCCTTTTCGGTCGCCTCTGCGTCCCCCTTGTGTAGTTCTGTGAGTAAGTGGCGAATCGCTGCTCCCTTCGATACTCCCACTGACATCGCCTCAAAACAGGTATCACCACTGAATGTGGTAGAAATCACCTCGGGACCGTATTTTTGCTTCAGCTTTTCCGCAAAGGCGTGAAGTTTGGGGATGTCGCGTGTGATAAAGAACACTTTCAAGATGCCTTCAAAGCACCCGTCTGATATGAGCCGCTTGCTGCCATTTTCGTACAATGCTGCGGCATCGTCCGTAGGGAAAGAAGGTGGGTGAGGACAGCACTTAAAGCGAAGTCCGCTCTCCTTGTGATAATCATTCATCTCAGGCCAGTTCCAACGCGCAAACCACTCGTCGTATTGATATATATTCGAGTTAATATCTTGCTCTGTATCTGGAAGCATGTAGTAGAGCTCCTCAGCGAGCTTGGGGTCTAGGTAGTGCTCCTGAACCACCTCCTTCGCGGCGGCGTCGTGAGTGATGGCACCATTGGAGGTAATGAGATATGTCCTGGGCACGCTAGAGTTGTCATGCGTGTCCTTCATAAATTTTTGTAGATTATCATTCACTATACTGATGCCAAAGAAGTTGCGACCACTGGCCATGATCACCATCACCCCTTTATCCTTCACCAGCGTCGTGAGGGTTTGCTTTGTAAAATCAGATAACAGGTGATCTGGCGATAGCAGCGTGCCGTCCATATCGGTGACAACGTATGAGTAAGGCAAGTCCGCCATCGTCTAAACCGAATGGCGCAACGCTTTCACGTGAGTTCAATGAGAATATTACTTGTTTTCTTTTTCTTTTCTTCTTCTCCTTTTCTGTGTCGCTGCAACCGGAATTGGTGCTAAAGTATGAAGGTGAAGATCTTTTTTTTTCTTTTCGCCGGGATCACGTGGACATGCACATGCACACATGTATCAACAATGAAATGCAAAGAAAGAAGGGTTTCAGGTAAATAACTGTATCTTGTGTAGTAATAAAAGCAAAGGATATATTGCTACTTCTTCACACTTGAAACACAGTAGCCAACGCATCTAGAAGGAGTGCACTGATGTCGTTCAAGAGAACACTTCAATATATGTTTCTTCATTCATTTATAGTTCATTGCTACAGTACTGATTGAAGCAACACAACAGTAGTGTCTGTCAAACTATAGGAAACACGCTTGACATCAGTACGAGGTGCGCAAACAAGAGAACCCCCACAAAGCAGAACAATCTTCAAGAAGGATTTTATCCGCTCTCATTCTTCGGGATATCTGCAATTTTAAACACCTCACGGAGCTTCTTGGCTGCTCCGTTCTGTGCGTTAGAGCCAATCACCTCCAGTGTTGGGCACATCTCTTTTAGTCGTGGATTGCAATTCTGCATGATGCAGCCCTTTCCTACTGACGATATCATAGGCGCGTCGTTGAGATCATCCCCAAAGGCAATGGTGGATTTCATACATTCATCCACGGTAGCCTCATCCCCCTTGGCGATGTGCTTGAAGACATCCCGCAGCGCCGCCCCCTTGGTGACTCCCTTGGCGGTGATATCCACACAGTAGGAGGCAGAGTAGTTGATGGTAAGGCGACTACCGTAGACGTGAACGAGTTGCTGCTCCAGCCTGTCAAGCAGCGGCTTATCCCAGCTAGTAAATGAGAGCTTTACCACACGACCATCATACCCATCCGCAACACTCGCTTCCGTGCTATTGTCAGACGGCTGGGTGGTTGCCCTATCAGGAATCTTCTCCAAGACGTCAAATGTGATGCCAGACTCTTGATGAAACTGAAGCATCTCCTCCCAGTTCAAACGGCAGTACCACTTGCCATTTTGGATTATGTTGGTGTTGATGCGTGTTTCAGAGACTGGCAGAAGTGCATACAGCTCTCGGGCCAACTCTGGAGGGATGCAGCGCTCAGAGATAAGTTCCTCCGTCATGACGTTATGGATCACCGCCCCATTGGACGTGATCGCGTACACCTCAGATGCTAACTTCGACTCACTACTATCATTCCTATCACCACTCCCCTCTTTTGTGGACGGGGCCATCTCCTTAAAGTACTGGACGAGATGCTTGCTCACGACCTGCACGTCAGAGTGGATGCGGCCGGTCGCAAAGATGAAGGGAACCTTCAGGTCCTGATTGATGACTCGTAACGTCTCCTTTGTGTAGTCACTCAGTGTGTGGTGTGGCGAGAGCATCGTACCGTCCATGTCCGAGGCGACATAGCGAATTTTGTTTGCACTGAATGAGGCTGCAGCGGCATTTGCGCTGGCTACCTTCAGCAGCGCTCGATAGGAAAGACGCAACATTAACTTAAAAAAAAATTATAATGTATATATTTGCTTCTACAGATACCACACGATACATGAATCAGAGAACAATATGGATGCAAAGCAGTCGCGTTTGTGTTTATTTAAGCAAGCAGGACAAGGATGTCAAAGGCACGAGAGCCTCTCATTTCGGCAAATAAAACGACGATGAAAATAATAATAATAATAATAGAGAAACACCTTACATAAAAAAAAAAGAGAAAAACAGGTAGTTCACATTCGCTACAATGTTAACATTGTAACATAAAAAATTGTATGACATATAACAAGAAGTGCTACGTAAATAGATGGGAATTCGTATATATATATTCCATTATGCATCCTTCATTCACCAGCACATGCGAATTTACTGATTTTGGTGATTGAAAAAAGAAGAAGAAAACACAAAAGAAAAACAGTAATTGCATTGTATGCAAAAAAATAGTAATAACCTGTGTTCCAACAAGCACATCAGATACAATTATATATATTCACACACACACACACGCAAAACAACAACAACAACAGTAAACATTTCTGTCAACATCTCCCACACACAAACATGCTTTTCACCACCTACATGCGCTTAATTCCTACCATATATATATATATATAAATACTTCATTGTACATTGACGCTGAAACAAATTTGGTCGACAGCATTAAGTAATGATAATAAAATGAGATAGCGCCTTCTCAGCAGTAATCAATAATATTAGTAATAATAATAATAATAATAAGCGCTCCCTTGTAATAGTAAGAAAAAAAAAATTGAACTTGCTTGCGTCCGATTTTTGCTTCACCAACTAAAATAAAAAAAATAGTATTCTTATGTATGAGCCAACAAGGTGAGATAGTAGGAAATGCATGCAAAAATGTACTGTTGTTTCACTGACTCTTCACAAATACCGCAGCATTGCCTGCAGCTCGGCAATTGTTAACCGCGTCCAGCAGTTCCGTTCCTCTTCTGGCGCAAGCGGGGGAGGCGTGGAATGCACATGTAATCTACTCAGCAGAATCGCCTCCATATCATAAAATTCTTCCTTGTGACCATCACCATCACCCCCCTTTACATCAGGAGGAGTTACTCCACAGTGAGACAGCACACACTCCACAACGCCACAGCGAGTCATGCCAACCATGTCGGTACACAGGGACTCTATGAGAGAGTAACTGTATGCGTTCACCTCTCCGTGGAGCGAGGGGGAGGAAAGTGCTGGATAGCCCTGAGGAAAAGGTACGTGAGGCGCGCTGCCATCGTCGCTTTCCACCTCCGAGTCCTCACTGCAGCTGCTGCTGGTTGTAGACACGCGATGCCACGTGCACTGCAGCGACCCACGCAGGGGTTTGACAGTGTCTTCACAACGTGTCTGGTGAACATGAAGTAATTGTCTTTGCTTCAGACTAAGACTGGAATGACAATGCCGCACAGAATCGCCGTCTCTTTGAGCGAAACTGACCTGCTTGCGTATGCGATGCAGCAGTTGTCGCCGGCAGTCATACAGTCTATCCAATACAAACTGCACCTCCGCAGCGGAGACCGCGGCTCCAAAGCCCCGGCTGCGCACCGCTGCCGCTATCTCACTCGATCTCCACGTGACACTGCGGACTCCAAGAGATTGAGCAACTGCTGGTGCTACAGAAGGCTTTGGGTCCCACGTACCATCAGCGTGGCGACCGCTAGCCTCTTCTTCCATGGACAGTGGAGGCGGTGGCCTCAGCACATTATCCTTTTGTACATCTTGTTGTCGCCAGTATTGCCCTTGTTCACAAGGGCTTCTACTGTCTCTACAGAGTGGAGGATGTGGCGGTGCCCGTAAAGAGGCGGAAGAGGTATTCCTTTGTAATAAAGATGAAGGGGCTGGGGATAACTGAGGAAGTTGCGGGCTCGCAACTGACACGCGTGAGTGTGCTTCTTCGAGGTTCGGGGTACGGCCCAGCGCAGTCTGCGCTGTCGCACCACCATCCATCCACGCTGGAGCAGCAGCCACTCCGGCGCTGCTATTTGCACGCTCAGCTCTGGAATGCACTGAATGAAGGGGGCTGTCAGCGCAGTGGCTGAGGCTTGCAGCGTTATTCAGGCCGCCCCAGCTTGTACACACAACAGCTTCATGAGGCGTATCGACGACTGCTACCACAGGCGATCGAGCCGCGACGCCTTGAATAGGAGGGAGTATCATACCGACTTTATTCACCTCCAGTCGTCCTTCATCGCCCCAGTCAATGTCATCGCATTCACTAGGCACACGCGCAAAGAGCTGCTCTGCTTCATTGTGACGCAAGGTCTGGGCAAGAATATCTCCGCCAAACACTTCCATCTTCACTGCACTTGTCTCCCTTTCTGAAGTTTCTTGAAGGTACACATGGGGCCGCAAGAGATTGAGCAACTTCCCAAATTGAACTTGCTCCGCTGTCAACACACCACAGTAGCTGGCAAAGCGTGTCGCACAGGCAAGGTCCCAAGAGGCACTGTAGACCCCAAGTGCGCGTAACCCCGCCAAGAAGGCACCCCAACTGCAGCGACCTTGCTGCACCTCGTCGTAGGCACCGCCAGTCATACCGCCTATACGGCTTTCATGCTTTAGAGTATCCTTTAGTGACTGCCCGACTCTCGCTCCTTTGCCACCCGCTTCCTCAATTTCTAAGCTCTCGACTGGCAACACAAAGCAATCATACACGCGTTGCATATGGTGTGCATTACGATACAGACGCTGGCGCAGCTCAACCAAAGCGGCGGCAACAAAGTCAGGCACATGTCGGTGTTTGAGCCGCTCTTCTTCATCCCAGAGACCGTGTTCTGTGCGCATCATGTTGCTGTCATAGTAGTGGTAGTAGTAAAGCTCGTGCTGCTCCGCACAGCCGCCGAGATCTCCGCCATGGCACATGCATGGCCCAGCGCTGCCCACCCCTTCAATGGTGAGAGCAGTAGTGAAGGCGGCGAGCCTCTCTGGGAGTGTGATCGAGCTAGCCCCTCGCCCAGAGCGCGCCGTTCCGCGCGTTGTGTCAAGGCCCCCCAGTGAGGAGCTTCGCTTTTCCTCTAACGCGTCTTTCTGCTTCCGCTTCTGTTCAAGCAGTAGGTGATAGAAGCATCCTCCAGTGGCAACGGAGGCACCACCGGGTGGACGACAAAAGCTCTGGCTGCTCCGTACAGCCGAAGCATGAGAACTCCAGTCATCACGGCTGCGATAACAAGACGCGTTGAGGCTTGTCACGCTTCGCCCAAACATCATGTCACGACGACTGGGGCATGAGGCGCACGTGGAAAGGCCATGGGCAGAAGTACTGCTAATGCCACGAGTGGTAACGTATCGAAAACTGGCGCCTTCTGGATTTGGAGTCACATGGCGACTGTTGTCACGCTGCTCCAGACGTCGAACGATTTTGCTATACAAGAGATCACAGAGCCCGCAGTGCTGCAGCTCCAGGCGGGTGATACCGGCATGAGCAGAGAGGAGCGCAAGCGCGTAACGCCCCCCTTGGTCTCCAAGTGGATTCCTGCTTAGGTTAATAGAAACGAGATGAGAACAGTAGCGAAATGCACGCAGCAGTGTCTTGAATGCCGGGCACGATCCGGACAGCCCAGCCGAGACGAGCGAGACACTCTGGAGCTTAACGCAAAAGGGGATCACCGCGGCAAGCGCAAGACAGCGCTTCCGTCCCATGTAGATTCCGGAAGACAAGTGAAGATGTGTGAAACTCGACACGTGCTGAGCGCCAACGCGATCAGGAAGCCGCTGCTCCTCTTCACGCTGGCGGCGAGGGTGAGCTTTTAGTCCTTGCTGCTGGCAGCGGATTTGATACAAGAAACGGAGGCTGTAGCGAGAAGCAAAACCACCAAAGCAGAACCCACTGTTTGCTTCTTCACCTCCCTCCTTCATCCCAATAAAAAAACCGTTGCTATCCACCTCAAGTGCAGGGTCGTTTGCGCCTTCCACTAAGAGAGCAGTATGCTTCTTGGTGCTGCTCACGCCAGGCGTCGGCGTCGCGTTGATAATGTTCTTCTCCTCCATATCGCTCAATCGCTTCCGTGACACCAGCGGAGACGCACTCCCATGATGAAGAACCTTGCCATTTAGAACTCCGCTGTCAGGAATCGCAACAGAGGCTTTGCAACTGTGAGGAGGAGTACCCCCCTTTGTGCCATTATCTGTACAGGCGCTATTACACGCCGTGGTGCAATGACCCAAAGATCCTTCGCCCAACTCTTGTGGGCTGAAGCTGCTGTCATATGTGGCTGGATAGTTGGGGGAGCTGTCCACATGGGGACTTGCAGTGACGCTTGAACAGCAAAGAAGCGGCGGTAGTGTTGGTGGACGTGGGCATAATAATAAGTCCCTCTGTCTCACATCTGAGTTGTCTCGTACAAGCGCAGCAGAGGGAGGTGTTGGAGACCGCCCCACGATACCTACACGTTGTGAAGTATGGAATGAGTGTGTGTGCATATATATAGGTGAAGCACACAATAAGAAATATGATATAAAGTTTTCAGCGCCTGAGAAGGATATACATAAATATAATATGGGAACACAAAATGAAGAAAAAATAATGATAAAATAAAGAAGGAAACACACACGTAAAAACAATAACAACAACACAGGGTTGAGCTACAGCTACAAAGTGAAGAAAAATAGCTTACCCCTTCTATATATGTACGGGTAATTTTCTTTTATGTTCTAGAGCTCTTAAAGTTTCAGAATAGAGAGAAAGAGAGCAAAGAGCCAACAGATTAGGGTAGAGAAATCCACAATTGAATATACAAGCAGAGGACGTCTTTATCGGCGAGTCTTAGTGTTATCATCCTGCTAGCTAGCAAACCGGCTCCACCGGAAAGCAAAATGGTACTACTAATGCTTATGTGTGTAGATCATGAAACGCTTGAAATCTTACTTCCCCATTCCAACATGAGATTAGACTCAAAGGGGATGAGGCGAGGTGTGTGTGTGTGTGTGTGTGTGTTGGGGGGGGGGAGTGGAAGTCTTAAGTCCAAATACTACTACTGATAAAGAGAAAGCCAAACACACACAGAGTACTTCTCTCCAGGAGCGGAGTCCATAATAACTAGTAGCGATGACGACCAACGTTATGGTTGCACATATTTCTTTTTTCAATAAGCATTTACCCTCTTCCTATGACAAAAGTTCACCACTTACTACAAAAAGCCAAGTTTTTTCTTTTCACCCAGAAAACAAGCGAAAATGCAGAACTATCCCGGGCAGTTTATGTTTCGTTCTTAAAGAATAATTTAGCTAAATAAGTACTAACCTGCAGACAGACTTGTGACACACCAAGGAATAGAAGAGTGTTTACATTTTGGAATGAATCCAACAATAAGTATCATATCATATCTATGTAGCACAAAAAGAGATAACAAAAAGGCTTCAGCTCGTTCTAAATGAAAAGTAGTAGTAGTATTGAGTGAATGCGGTCTAGAAATTCTCCATTTTACACTTTTGGGAAAAAAAAATTTGACTTTTTATATTTTTTTTCGTTTTGAGATGAATCAATGAAAGCATTCTCATATAAGTGCGAAAAATAAATGCATTAATAAAAAGGGGTGGAAAGATAAATAGAGAGAAAGAATGACGTGTGAGAGTATAGTGCAACGCAACGCTTTTCAGAGGTATAAAACAGTTGATGAAAAAGTATATTTAAAAAGTAGATGTGGCCCAAATAGATTGAAGGCGCATACCCAAAAGGTGTCTCTTGTTGCTTGTTCTTACTATCTGCATAATCACCACAATTAGTTGGCTAACTATATGCTCACTTTGCTTGCAAACACACACACACACACACACACACACACACAAGAGTTACTATCCGCGCTTCAAAAGCCTTCATACCTACTTTAATGGACTAAAACACAAGCATATACAATAATAATAATAAAGATTTTGATATTGAAGGAGGTCCTTCCGTCAGGTTTTTTAAACAGTATATGCATCTCTTGTACTAACAGAGATACCTCTTGGCTACGCGCGCTCCTGCATAATTGTATATATGTAGATACACTAAACAAAAAGAAGGAGGGAAAAAACTCACATACACGCCATGATAAAAAACAAAGGAAAATATCAGACTGTGCTTCATTATATAATATTTTCTTCGATTCCTTTAAAAAAAAAAACACCTACTCACTCATTGCCTAATAATAACCTAGCTACACACATATATATATATGCTGTAGTTCTTACTTGCTTAAACAAAGCTGAACAGATAGCGAGGAACCCCAGACTTCTCAGCATTATCCATGAAAGCGGATTGATCCCATGTAGTGTCAGCCTAGAAATCAACTTAGAGGCATATATATACTACGTAATGTTCTTATATGTAAATATATATATATATATATATTCATTTACGCAATTCGCGTTGTGAAAGCTCCCAGTTTATAAATTTATATTTATACGCGCTCTCCTCACCGATTGGGGAATAGTTTCACCACCACCACAAACAGCACTCACAACGTACTGTCTAGTGAGAGGAGTAAGAGGATAGAGGTGGCATAGCACTTGGACGAATCAGCAAGGTGTGCACCAGCCATAGGACAGCAAACGCCCGATACTGCTGCGTGAGACCAAGATACCCCACGCCACTCTTAGACCCTCCTGTGCCTCCACGACGACCAATCACACGCTCCACCATGAGTGCGTGTCTGCTCCTGAAGTGGAGCGTGGCCTCCTCTACTGCTAAAGCGGCATCCAACATGGCCGCCATAGGCGCAAGCGTGTGGTCTTCGCGGTATATCAACACGTAGAGAGCGGCGATAACGCTTCTCCTGAACAGCTCCTCCTCGTCTTCATTCTTGAGAAAAATGGAAGGGCAGAAGGCCACCGGATCCTGCAGAGTCGCGCGCAACGTTGCCACGCGGGAGTCCACATAGGACGATAGTTTGGCCACATCCTCATTAGCGGGATCCAACACACTACCATCCGCTTTCGTATCACTTTCACTGTCACTGTGGGGACTTGAGCTACCACCCCCCGCAGCAAGTGAAACTTCTCTCGCCCGCTTCTTGGCCCTACGTTTGCCACCTAGAAGCAATTCTTGCTGCTCCCTCACTAGTGCACCGGCTGTGCACAGATATGTAGCGACAAAACCACCCGGCACTTCTACGCGCTGAAGCACCAGCTGCAGCGCCTTGTTGAGTGACGGGAGCTCATCTGCTTCCCGTCTGAGTTGCTGCTGTTCCACCTCGGTAAGATAAGAAAGCACAGTGGCATCGTTGACAAGAGCACGGGTTGCTTCTGGAATACCAAGAAGTTGCTCCATTGATCGGAAGGCGACGGATTGAAACCCTGAGGCCGGGACCAGGTAGTCCCTAAATTCCAGAAACTCACCGGGCTGCATCGTCTCTAGAACTGAAAATCCACCAAGTGATTGTTGAATGATAAGATCTACCCGACGCAACGTGCGTACGACGTCATTGCACTCCGTAATGTGGTGATTTGGCACATTGGCCGTTGCAGGATGCTGTGCGCTAATGTTAGCAAGAACCTTGCATGCATGCCGCAGATCTGATAAGATAAGCTTGAACCACAGTTCAAAGGCTTGATGAACAATAATGAAGGTAAGCTCCTCACGGTGCATGAGACCTTTCCCAAGCGGCTTTCCCGAGGCGGGCCCATCCTGCAGTTTTGTAAGTGTTTCTATGCCAAGATACGAGCCGTAATGCGTGGCGTGTGATCCGTCCATCGCTTTCATGATAGATTCATTGACTCTGAGCCCAAGAATAGATTTCTCCCGCTTAAGGAGGTTGTTTTCATCCTTCTGCGCTGTGGTAGTAGTAGTATTAGTAGTAGTAGTGGCGGTATGTGACGCGGCGCCAGCGGTGCTGCTGCCATTGCCATACACGCCTTCACCATTAAGAAAAGGGCATCCGCTCATCCTGATGAAAAGAAGACTAAGCAAGAGAGAGAGAGAGAGAGATGTGTCGTAAATGCACAAACAAACAAACATACAAAAAAGATGCACCGCACGAAGAAATGCTCGTCTGAGATATATATATACACACACACAAATGGCTACAAAATTGCTATGATTTTTTCTACTTTATTTTTTCTATTTCTTTTTTTCCTTGTTTATTCGTTTGGGGTGATATTTTGCGGAGAGCCGGGGGAAAAATCAACAACAACAACAACAAGAGAAAGACAAAGAGACAACATAACAATAAAAACAACCGAGGAGACCAGTAATATAAAAACTTATGCCATGAGGTCATTATTGCAATGAATGAGAGAAGAGGAGGTGCCCTAAATCTCTTGATATCCATCAGGTTGGGCTTGTGTACCACCAAGGTGATATAGATCACCTCAATGCATTTGGAAATGTATTTTATTTTTGTGATGTAACAATTGCTAATATTGTAATTATTATAAAAGGTGAGGGATACAAAACATGCACATCGGCATTCTCTCCCCTCACGCTTTCCCGGTTATAGCGTTTGCGCCATCATGTGATCTTGATACTCCCAAACGCACAACGAGGAAGCTTCCCTCGCGCCACACATCTGCACGCTATCTACAAGGAACACACGAGCTGCTCACAAATATTACCACAAGCGTCGAAACACAATAGTGAACGAAAAAGCAAGCAGATGCACAAGAGAGGGTCACAGAGAGATAAAAAGAATACCATAGCAAAATATAAAAAAAACATGCTGAAAACGCCAAGAATAAGAATGTGAAGTACGAACGTACAGAACAACAGCGACAACAATATCACCAACTGCTACTAAAACGTTAAAGGGGGGGGGGTGGACATACACACACACACACACACACACACATGCATATATGTCAACAGAAGCAATACAGCCTATCGGTGGGTACTACCATTCCATAGTACGAAAACACACACACACACAGAAATCAAGAAGCGGCAGAAAATAAATACCCACCCAAATCGTTAAAGCTGAACTTTGCTGAACATATTGTAGTGATCCAGCAGCGAGTACCACCATGTAGTAAATTCCGTGAGTTTCTCCTCAGGCATACCAAGAAATCTGAGAATAGTGGTCAGATTTTCACCAATGTATTCACGCCGCATCCAAGCCGGCACCGCTGGTGGTTCCGTGTCTCCGCGCGCCTTGGCCGCTTCAGCGTGGACATACACTGGATGTATAAGACGGTCAAGCCAGTTTATGCCTTCAGGCACAATATATCGACCCTGCGTGTGATTGTCAAAGAACACATACTTGCTGAGTAGTGACGTGGAGCCAGTGGTGTCGTGCGCCGCATCCTTCTCCGGCTCGTGCTCAGACGCAAGTGTCCACAAAAAGTTACCTGCACACATGGCAAGAAATATATAAAAGCCAAGACGCGCATTACGCTTGAAGCCCTGCGCGCATGACCAGCCATCGTACACGTTAACATCGTCGATAATGGTGTGGAGGCGGTACATGCACATAAGAATACCAATGTAATACGGCAAGGACTGAGAGACTTGAAGTCCTGAAAACAGCAGCCCTGCACACATAATGGGGATCATGGCGTTCAAAATGTACTTGCGATCTCCAAACCACAGTGCTGTGCTTTTGACGCCGCACTTCACATCGTCCTTGCTGTCCTGGTAGGCGTAAATGGTATCGTAAATAATAGTCCAGAAGACGGCCCCGATGTAGATAGGGAGACACACTGCAAGATCCACACGTCCAAGTACAGCGGCGTACCCAACGAAAATGCCCCAGTTAAAGCACATGCCCAGCACCAGCTGAGGCGCGTACGTAATGCGCTTCATGAAGGGATATATAATCCATAAAGGCGTGACAGCGAGACAGGTAGCGAGGGCCACCGGTGAGAGATTCAGTGCGATGATGCCAGCAGCTCCGAGGTGAGTGACAAGAGCAAAGCTCGCCTCACCCATGGTCATCGCGCCTGAGGCGAGTGGCCGGTTAGCCGTCCGCTCCACCATGCGGTCAAACTTGCGGTCCCACATGTCATTGACGATGCATCCGACGCTACGCATCAGGTAAGCTCCAGCAAAAAAGTATATAGCGAGATGCAAGGGAATGAAAGGGGCGCACAACACAACAGGGTCCGCACCTTCCCACACCATCGCCTTGGTGACCGCCAGTGCGCTACCCCAGTAACACGGAATCAACAGAAGCTGCCATCCTACAGGACGATCAAAGCGCACCAGCTCGCCATAAAGCTTTATTTTGCTCACTACACTCTGCAAGGGCTTCGGCAACTCTCTTACAGTCACCGCGTCGACAGCTTTTTCAGTTAGTGTCCAGCAACGTGTTTCCTTGGCGGTGGTGTTGGCTCCTCTTTGCGAAGCCGGGTCTACTTTGATGCCATCAGGGAAGTGTGCAGAGGCGGCACTAATGGAGGATTTGGTCCAGGAGCGCGTCACCTTGCGCAGCAAAAATGTTGGACGCAGCATCTTCTGTGGGTATGCAAGAGAGAAAATAGAAACCCCTTCCTTTCCGTATTGGGTATATATTTGTGCGTGTAAGAAAAAGAAAAAAAAGGCAATGAAAAGTGTCTAAATATCAATATAAAAGTTAAATAAAGCTGTGTACAGTGCGGACCTAACGTACTTTATTGCAAGACGATATATATATAAAAGATTACAAAATTGAATGCTTACAAAAGTACATATCATAGAACTCAGTATTAATAAAAGCATGTTTCAAAAACAAAAACAAAAAAAAAGATGCCCGGCTATGAAGATACTCTTTTTTTTTTTCTTCTTCACGCGGACTTCATATAATGAGTGCTCCTTTAAAAGTAAGTACTCTGTCTCGCTGCATTATGAAGAGCAATAGATGGATGGCCTGGCGGGGTCGTTGTGTATATATACGTATGTGGATTGTTTGGTGCTGTTTAATATAGATAGATAGCATTAAGCGCATACGTGCACCCTACACCCTGTGCACACACACACACACAAAAAGGGGGGGGGGTATTCTGACAGTTACCCATTATTTACTATTTATACAGAAAAAAATGTTTACACGACAAAAAGAAAAAAAATTACTTGATAGTTTCGCTCATCCTAGTCTTTAGCCAATTACCTGAGAAGACTTGCAGACACACACGCACACAGGAATAGATGCACACACAGATTTTTTTCTTTTAATAAGAAAGATAGCAAAGAAGACGCTAAGCAATTTTTCGTAGTGCTCACTGCCTCCTAATTGCGACGAGTCTTCTTGAGTGTAGGCTGTAGCGCCCTCTCCACCTCCCCACCGTCATCTTCATTATCATCGCTGCTGTCTATGCCGTGATAGCGATCACCACCATCCTCTTCGCTATCATTCCATTCGGGATGGCCACTGATGTACTTGCTACCATGATTATCTTCATCCTCACCATCGCCACCGTCGTCGTCGTCGTCGTCGTCGTCGCTTTCAGAGTAAAGCTTACCCTTCGCCGCCCTGATGAGACGCCCCAGAGATCCGTTGCTACTGATGTCAGAGCCGGAGCTGCCTCCGTCGTCGCTATCGTCATCACCGCCGTCTTCCTCGCGGGGAGGACGCGCACCACCCACTTCGGCGGTTACGCCGCTCTCCTCGAGGGACACCTTCTTCGAGACCCGGCTCGTCTTCTGCAACTTGCGGAGGCGGCGCAGCTTCTTTGCCCTATCCTGATCATCTATCTTTGAGGAGTGAACACGCTGGCGCAGCTTCTGTGCGAACGCATCTTCATCCTCTTCGTCACCATCATCGCTGCTTTCATCACTCCCGTTCACAATGGCACCAGGTACGATCTTAGTGGTGTAGGAATTTGCCTCTCGGCCATCATCCTCTTCGTCATCGTCATCACTGTTATCAATGAAGGTGTGCTTGCTAAGGCCGAGGTCCTTGATGCGAAGATCAGCCGTTTCAAGAAACATGCGGCGCTTGCGTTTTGAGAGACCCGCGAGGCGCTCCTCTGCAGTGAGTTCCAAGCCGCGCTGCATCGTCGCATCTTCTTCTCCAGAGCCCGAGGCCTCGGCGGCAGTAGCCTTTGGCTTTTTGACAAGGAAATCTTCTTCATCGTCATCCTCATCGTCTTCATCGCGGACAGTGTATTTTTGCTTCTGTTCTAGTGTGCGGAACATGTCAGACGCGTTGAGGTGCTTCTCCTTGCGAGTAAGCGGCTTGCTATCGCCAGCAGAAGTAGCGGCAGCCTTCTTATCGTGCTTAGCGATGTAGTTGACCACATCCCAGGGCAAGTTCTTTGCGCTACGCTGAAGCGACTGCAGTTCTGACATCTCAGGCACCTTGAGGAGACCGAGTGAATGTGCAAAAGCGTCCACGTCAATAGAATTCACTTTAAACACATGCTTGTTAGAGGCAAAATGCACGGAGCGCAAGTAAGCAATGAAAGCCTTCTGCGCCTCGTACTTCAGTCCCTGCACCACGAGCGACGCGATAACCTGCTGAGAGACCTGCATCATGCCCGGCTTCATGGCGATTTCGCGCAGCGGTATGTTCTTGTTGGCTAGGTAGGAAAGCATAGGCGCCTCTGTAGGGGTGAGGAAGAGCAGGCAGACACCACGAGCACCTGCACGAGCGGTACGACCTGCACGGTGGATGTACGTCTGCGCGCTGTCTGGGCAATCATACTGGATGACCCAGTGTACGAGCGGGAAGTCCAGACCACGGGCGGCCACATCGGTGCAAAACATCACTGCTGACTTGCAACGGCAGAAGGTCTTGAACACATCTTCGCGGCGGAACTGTTTCATCTTACTAGTAAGGCACATGGAAGGGATGCGCATCTTCTTGAGGATGCGAGACAAGGCCAAATACATGAACTTCACTTGGTTGCACGTGCTTACAAAAACCACGACCTTGTCGTTGGGGTGACGCTTGACAAACATCAGCAGCGCATCCAACTTCTGATGAAGCTCAAGTACAAGAAAGTTCTGGCAGAGTGTGGCAGGTGTAGGAGAAGAGGAGATCGCGTGTGACGAGACGTAGCGCGCGTTGTTGAGCGCCATCTGCGCCAGCATATCCACGTCCGTAGTCTGGGTTGCCGAGAAGAGCAGTGTCTGACGCCGCGGGGGTAAGTACTTCAAAATGTTTGTAATAGCATCGCGAAAGCCCAAGTCCAGCAGACGATCTGCTTCATCCATACAGAACATTTGCATGTTGTCCAGCACTAGATTGGCGTCATCCTGAAAGTGGTGAAGAACACGACCGGGAGTACCAACGATGATGCTGATGACATGCAGACGCTTCCTTTCCTCCATAACATCCCTGCCGCCAGTGAGCAACGCAGCGGAAAGCACATGCTTATAGCCAACCACCTGCATCACCTTAAAGATCTGCAGCGCAAGCTCGCGGGTGGGGCTGAGAATCAACGCACCGACACCCATCTCTGCATCCCAGTGCTCCACAAAGAGTCTCTCCAGGACTGGAATCACAAAGCACAGCGTCTTACCAGAGCCAGTCTTCGCTGCACCGAGGATATCATACCCGGCAAGGGCAAGGTGTAGAGTATCGCTCTGAATCGGGGTCAGCTTCTTGTACCCACCACGCTCCAGACCCATTTGGGTTCGCTGAGAGAGCGGCAGCTGACCGAACGTGGTGAACACATCAGCGCCTTCCTCCACCGTGTTGGCTTGGTTAGCGCTCTGCTCCTTGGCATCATACTTGGCGCGAAGCTCCTTGTGCTTCTCCCTGAGGTCCTCAATCTCTGACCTGCTCACTTTCGAGCGTTCCTGTCGTTCCTGCCACTTCTTCTGGCGCACACGCGCCTTGTTCATACGGCGCTCATCAAACGTGTTATCCATGAGGAAGAAAAAAACTCAATAACAAGACGAAAGCGGTAAAATAATAATAATAATAATAATTATTATTATTATTATTATTATGGTTTCACTACTAAATATTTAGAAAGAATTTTTTTTTTTTTAAAGTAGCACTAACTCACTAAGACCCAGCTGACTCTGAGAAAGAAAGAGTTGTCTGTGGTAATCCGAGCGCTACTATCTTTCTTTAGATGCCTACGTGCTTCGTGCTTTCGTGCTTGCAGATATATATATAGGGAGCATAGCATCACAAAGAGGAAGATGAAAGGGGAAAAAAATTTATTGGAAGAAGCATTTGTCTAAGAAAAAAAAAAAATCATCACCAATAGACTTTACAATACGCAAACGTTATAGCATAGGGCTTATCACGGACGCTGCTATATGTTTTTTTTTCTTCCTTGCAAGATGCATCGGGGGTGGTGTTTTAGGCATAGACGGAAAGCAATGCTTCATAGAAGCATTGGGTAGTGTACATTACATCAGAGGAGTAGAAAATGATAACAAAAGTAAGGAAAAGCTTCCTTCATTCTTTTTCTCACCGCAAACCAAACAAATAAAATCGCTGCCACTAGTACGCACGATAGGAGATCGTGATGGTTTCTTCTTTGGCCCCGCGCTCGAGCTCCTTGAGCTTGTGCTGCTGCATCAGTTCGCGCAGTTCTCGCACCCTAGACTCTATACGGTCATTTCTAAAGCGCGATAAATGCAAGCGGATGCTGTTCAACGGCTTCTGAAGATCCCCATACCCAGCGTCCTTGAACATCCACTTCGCCACCGTCTCTGCGATGAGGAGATTATGGACATACCCTTCACTGCCTACACTGCCACAAATAGGGCAGCGATATAAGCTAGGCGCGATCATCAGCGAATCAAAGCACAGGACACAGAAAGTGTGACCACAAGGCCAGAAGACCACGGGCTCGTCAAAGAGAAGCCCGCACACGGTGCACGTCAGCGTAGACTCTAGCAGGTCGTTGATATCATTAAGGTCCTCCACGAGGGTGTCGAGCTGGCGCAGTTGGGTGCGGAAGGCTTCTTCACGCTGCACAAACTCCTCGAGCCATTTCAGCTGTTGCTCAATGTAGTCAGACTGAATCACATTCTGGATACCAACGTGACGATATCGGGGGCCTCGTGATAATTCCTCTGCAAAGGTCGCACCAACAGTGGTATCACCAAGTTCAAGCAGTTGTCGCCATGGCCAGTAGCGCTGCAGCAGATTAATGCGGTCGATGTAACCGTCACGGATGGTGTGGCCATTGTCTTTCTTTCGCGTCTGCAGTTCAGCAATTTCATTCTCTAGTTCATTTTTGGTTTCCTCAAAGACAATGTCGCGGAAGTCTATCATGTGCTCCATCTGCTGTATCATCACGGAAAGCTTATTAATTGTTCGAGTGGTTTGCTCAATTTCATTCTCCAGCTGAGCCTTTTCTAACTTCGCACGACGAATTTGAAACGGAAGTATCGCTGCGCTCTCTGACTTCTGAATGCGCTTCTCCATCTTGGTCAACTTGTCACGGAGGAAAAGAAGCGAGCGAGCGAGTTGATCAGACAGGGTGTGCAAGCGTTTGCACTTAAGTAGCTGCTCTTCACTTGGAATCGTCAGAGCATCAATGTTATCGCTTGTGAAGCTGCGCAGTTCTTTCGGGGGACTTGCTGCCTCGCCCGTGACATTACGGCTAGTAGCACGCTTAGCTGCACTATCGGTCGAGGTCACTGTGGGACCAGATCCGCTAGAAGCCTGCTTTTGTAGGGACCTGACACCGCCGCCGCTACTTTGACGAAAGCCAGAGGTGACATCCTTCAAGGCCACACTGTCGAGCGTAGGTACCGCCGAAGGACTCACAAGAGGAGATGGAAAGCCACCGTTTTCCTTCATTTTACCTTTTTTTGATTGGTTTCGCCGTGTACTGGCGCTGCTCCTTTTGCTAGGCGACCGAGTGCGTGATGATGAGGTCGGTGACGAGACGTTGACTCTGGGAGGTTTGGGTGGCATTGATGTTGGTGATTGCGGTGTTAAGATATAGAGAAGTGAGTAGATAGAATTGATTGAGTTCTAGTACTAGAGAATTCCCAATGCAATATCAAGAAGAGACAATGGATAGGAAAAGAGAAAAGATTATTTAAGAGAATGGATGGCAAATATTTTTGTTTATACCGCTGAAATCAAAGCACTAGCTCAAAAAAAAAGCCACTACTTCCATCGGTCTCCACACATAAAGCCAAAGACAACAACAAAACTAAAAAAAAAAAGACGATGACAAGCAGATGGGTTTGCTTTATATATATATGTATAAATGTGTGAAGAGATGAAAAAAAAGGACCACAGCACACATAATTCATCCACCACTACATACACGTAAAGATGATCTGCAGGTAAACTCATCGTGTGTGTTGTTGTAGCTTCCTGGGACTACTTAGAGAAACTCGGCATCAGGAGTCCACGATCCATCAAGAAGTTTCAACGCGCGATTCTTTAGAGAGTAAACACGAGCCGGCTGCAAGAGTGGGTCAAAGCACTTGTTGCAGTGAAATGTCAACACGGTACTGGCAGTTGACTCCTCCGTTGTTGAATCCTTTGCGTTGATTCTTACTTCCCTCAGGTGGACAAAGACACGCGGAAAATCGCAATCTCCACGCACGGACAACATCGACAAGGCAGATGCTGAAAGACTCTCCTTGCCACTATTCTCCTTCTTCTTTGCTTTCCCACTCTGTGCGGCAAAGATCTCCCCCATCGCCACAGGGTCCCCAAGAATGAAGGTCTTAAGATGCCCACGTACGTACTCATTCATAGCAGGTGGCAGCGGAGTCGGCGGCCGTGCAATCGTTATGTGCAGCAGCGATACAGGGTGAATCGCATAGTACGCATTCTGCTTCACTTCGTATTGACACTGGGGCACGCTTTCTGACGCAGAGCCCTTTGCGGCCAAACTGCGGGTAGGAAACAGCAACTCGGGTGAGATATCCTTTGGTCCCTTCACGGGCAAGTGTCCCGCTACGAGCACGTCATACTGCATCGTGAAGTCTTGCAATGTCGTTGAAAATGAATAGTTGTCCGCCACGCTCACCACCACAGGCCCAGAGGCAAGCGTGTCCACGTCATTGAGCACTCGCACCTTGACTTGTTGCGGAGTGAGCGTGCGATGCATAACCGGGGCGATGCTGCGCGATTTCAGCGCTGCTTCTATGAATGATTCTACTGACACTTTATGATAGTTGTCGCGTGCCTCCGCGCGGCGCATCGGACAGAAGGCAGGCTTATACACTGCAAACGTCTGAAAGCGAGCGAAGGTGCTTTCGTCTGTGAGAAGATGCAAAGACTTGGGGCTTATAAGATGACAGTTGCGCAAAAACCGACTTTCCATTACTTCCGGTGGCAGCGTAGTAGCAGCAGCCACCATGTCCGCTGCATTGCGCTCTAGACTACGCTTGCTGTTTCGTGCAAGCACGTCTGAAAGTCGATGAAGCGGTGGCTTTGATGTCATCGCCGTTTTTTTGCTAGCTTTGCCTCCCTCCCTTTTTGACAACTATTGCTATTTCTGATATCACGTGCGTATGTTTCCGAAGAGAAAGGAAGAATCAAAAGAGTCCACAATGCCTTTTCCTGGTTAAATCCTTAAGGATATCCTTTATTACTATTATTATTGTCTTTGCTTCTATCCGCATCAAAAAAAAAATAATAAAAATAGAAATGACGCGTAAAAGAAGAAAAACATCTGTATTCGTCCATAAGCAAATCAACATATGAAAGTACGCAGCACATCTCTCTATGCATATATACATGTGGCACTTATGTGCCTGCTTTCTACTGAACTATAATGGGAACCCAACGTCTTTTTCAAACATTGTCTCTCTCTCTCTCTCTCTCTTTTCTCTTTTTTTGTCTTTTGCATATAATCACCTCCTTTGTCAAATGCCATTTTCTTCTTCTTCTTCTTCTTTGTTGATTTTTGTTTCACAGCAAGAATAACACAACTCATAACCAAAAAAATACAAACAAACAAACAAACAAACAAACAACAAGAAAAGGGCTGCACTGACGTGTGTTGACAGTCTTCACAACCACCTAATTTTTTTTTTGTAATCAAAGAAAAAGAAGTCAAAATGTAAAAAGAGGCCACGTGGGGGGCACAAGTCGCTTCTAAGCTACCGAGGAAGGCTCCAGCCGAGGTAGAACACCAGCGCGCGTTGCTACCAAAATAGCAAACGCATACTCTAGCGCAATCTCTCGTAGTTGCTGATATCGCCCTGTCGCACCGCCATGTCCGCCTTCAAATTCGCAAAAGTGGAGCAGCTCCCTGTGTGCCTGTGCACTGCCCTGCTGCCACACTTCTCGCAGTCGCGCAGTGAGCTTCAGGCTTTCCCAAAAACCAACTCTCGAGTCACGCCATGAGGTCTCCAGCAACACATGGGGAAAGACAACGGATGAATTATTTCCGTTTACATGAGGTTGAGGGATCGTGTTCATTGGTGAAAGCGCCTTGACCAGTGCGTATGCCTCCGGGTCTTGAATCGGGTTTCCAAACTCCTCCCACTCTGTGATGGTGAGCGGCATGGCCTCATCCAGTAGGGAAGCTAGACAGTCCACGAACGGGGCAGCACCAATGATGGCATGATACAAATGTGGGGCCTGATTCATGGCACGCATCACCACAAGACCACCTGCTGACCCACCACTTGCAATAAGGCGGCCACGCCCACACACACCCACGTCCTGCACGTATTGACTGACACTGAGAAAATCGTTGATCGCCGTCCCACGCTGCTTCACACGCCCCGCGTCGCGCCACGGAATGCCGAGCTCTCCACCACCGCGCACTGCGGCCGAGCCCCATACAAACCCACGATCCAGAAGAGAAAGACGCTCCGAACAGAACTCAGGGTCGCTGCAGTCGCCATAGCTACCGTACACGTGCAATACAAGAGGACAGTCCCCCTGCATACGGTTAAAGAGAGAGCGGTGCCAGCAGAGCGACACTGGCACCAGCGTCGCTTCCATAGGTTCCTTGGTGTCAACGGGCTGCAACGCCAAGACTGTGTTGTCTCCTGCCGTTGTGCTAGAGGTCTCAGACGCGTTGTTGCTGCGGGTGAAGGCATAGCCAGAGGGTACCCACAACACAGCGCCGTCGTACTCTTCTGGTAAGTAAGCATGAGGTCCATTCACCATCTCTTGTCGTATCTTTTGCAGACGTAGTGAGGCACTACCACTGTTGTCCCCACTGCTTGCAATAAACTTAGCCTTGTATTGCGCACACGGATACAGCAAGTGAGTCACCATCACCCGCCACGCATTTGTATCAAAGGCGGTTGTGCTTGGCGCAAAGCATTCAATAAACCACGGCAGCGACTCCACTCGCGGCGCATTCTTTGTAAGGTCAGGGGACCTTGCTGAGATGGATGAAGCTGTAAAAGTACCGTCCTCATCCTCGTCCAGCTTCTGCTGTTGCTGTTGCCGCTCCTCTTGCGATAGCAGTTGACAGAAGCTAGGCAGGCGATGTGATGTGCTCTCTGCGGCGCCCCGCGCAGCAAGCATAGATGCCTGACTGAAGGAGAGAACCACCTCATCCGATGACGCCGCAGCGGCACCATCACTTGTGCACAGCAGTCCTTGATAAACTAGGGAAAGATCCACAAGAGATGCAAGCCGTAACGTAGGGGAAGTGATAGATAATGACGAGGGTGCCGAGGCAGCCAACTGTGCTGTGCCAACCGACTCCCACCATGTCCAGACCTCTGTCACGGGACACATTAACACCGTACGAGCGCCATGTTTACGCACACTGATAAGCAGCACCTCGCTGTAGCACTCCACCCCTTCCACCTTGATGCGGGGGTCATAGTCAAAAAGCGGAAGCCAGGCACTTGTGCGTGAGCGCGCTGTGAGGTCCTCGCGGGAGCACTCTCGTAGTGCTCCATCTTCTTCCCTTTCTCCTGCATGTGGTACAGATATAGTTTCCGTCTCAGCATCTGGGAAACAGAAAATGGCAAAATTATCGCAGTGATTGAGGTTGGAAATCACTACCCAGGCCCCCTCCGTCGGGCTCAACAAGCTACGGTGATGATCAATGTCATATTCACGAGGTGCTGGAGAGTTTTGCCGCGTGCTAAAGCACGTCACGGGTGCTTGCTTCTGTGGCGGGTCAAGCGTCGTCGTGACAGGGCAGTTCTCCTTTGAGATTCTGTCACACATATGGGAAGGAACGAGTGGAATGCCTTTATAGTTACGCCTCATGCCCCCAACTAATTCTGCAGGTGCATTGCTGCTGTCATCGGTACGACAGCCGCAGGCAGGACTCACATACCACTCCGACACATCTGTGGAGGCGGTGCCGAAAATGAGGTACTTCTCATCCGCTGTAAAGCCAATGTTGCCGAGCCAAAATGCTTCATCCTCCTCTTCAAAGCATACCACCGTTGCCGCGCTGTCAGTATCTGCGCGGGTGAGGTCGTGATACACTAGTTGATGTGGCCGCAGCTTTTCATCAAGGGCGGTATAGAGCAACGAACTGTCGTTGAGCCACAGCACCTCGGTGGAGATATCAAACATGCTAATCGTGTGCTCAATGGTGTGATGCGGTCTCGGCGTGTTGAGGTTGGTTGGGCTGGCGATAGCAGTTGTTGGAGAGGAAGTCGTAGCACCCGCCGTCGTCGCTGTTGTAGTGGTGGCCTTCTGCGAAAGTAGCGGGGCACTGGGGAACTGCTTCTTGGCACGTGTGTACCCGCCTCCAACTGGAGAGTGACCAGAGTACGAACTTGTTGGGCTGCCGTGCAGCGAGCTCCCATTAACATTTGCAGTCAGCGCTGTTGTCGGGGAGTCGTAAATAGACTTGTCCTGCCTCGTCATCTCCCTTGCCCACGCCCGCTGTCGCTCACTCGCTCCGCCTCCCAGCTTCAACCAAGCGCGATAGTCAACGTTCACGATTGGGAGTACAAGAACCGTAAACACTTCTCCCCCATTTGACAAATCCACAGTGACTGCAACATGCGTTTCATCGGGTGAAACGTCCATATCGCCAATATCAATAAAGCCCACCTTGAGCTCTTGTGCCAGCAAATTGACATCGAGGAAGCACATCTCATCGTCGTAGTCAGGCAGTGGCGCAGTGGGGTCCGCTCGCCATATGCCACTCATCTCATGAACAAAATCACGCGTAGCTTCTGTGTATGGCCGTCGACAGTACAACGGGTACTCTGCATTACGCACCTGCCGGGTGTAATACCAGTAGTGGCGGTCTCGTGCAGGCAGCGAGGCGTCCTCTTCCTTCGCACGAGCACGCATCTCCTTGAAGAGCGTCTTACGCAGGCCAGTCAGCTGCGAGCCTTCCTTCCCCACGCTGCGTGCACAACTCGTACTATTCTTGCTTCCATACGTCTTGAAGAAGTGCTCGACACGCTTGTTTTCCTCCTTCAGCAGCCGCTTGACTTGAGGATTAGACCGATCCTGCAGCCAGTGGTAGGGATCCTCCACTGCATCGCCGTGATGCTCCAAGGTGTACGGTTTCTTTGGATAGTCAATGGCTGACTTGACTGTTGGCGAGAGCCCAGTATTTGGGCTTGTGAAGGGTGAAGCTGAGGAAAGGGAGCTAGAAAATTGCCTAGCTAGGGAATCAATGCCATTTGGTAGGGTGGACTCACATGGTGCAGGTGCTAACACTTCGGCGGACGCGTCGTCAACCGCACGATTCGTTCCAGTGTTCTTTTTCTTCCTGGACATCACACTATATAAATTTGAAAAAAAAAAGCAAAGAAAGACAAAAGAGAATAATATGGAACAATAGTAGGCAAGAAACGTAATTTCAGCCAACAAGAATGATATATATATATATATAAGAACCACAAACGGTGACCCATCATAGGGAAACGATCTGTTCATCGACAATTATATTGATAAAGTTTTTTTTCTCCTCTTTCGCCATCTAATCCCCTTTTAGTAGGGGGAGGAGGGGGAAGGGGGAAACAGCAGCACATGCCAAAAGTATAAATTAGTGTTTCAACTGCTTCACGCTTAAATGCTGAAAAAAAAACATATCAACCACGGAGGATTACGATAAGCAAGACTCAGCAAATAAAAATATTATTGACTTTCTACACACCTAAAAAGAACAAAAAGGTAAAGACTGAAAGAATCAAGGTACAGAGAAGACAACAGAGAAAGTAAAATTAAAGCCATATACACAACGTGGAGCTATCTTAAAAATAATAGTCTGAGAATGCACAACACATCGATATGCTCCTTGTGTAAGTAAGTTGTCTGTCTATCTCCTCTATCGGGCTTCTCTATACATCTCTCTTAATAAATATAAATATATATAATAAGGAAGAAAAAATGCTTTTACTACAAATTCATTCAACTCACATTGCGCTGTGGCTCCCCTTTACAGGCCATTGTATATTCATCTCATCGGTTACTGTAGAGAATTTTCTTTTTTTGTTGATAAAAATTAAGTGCACATCGTAACCGACGAGTAATCGTGCAGGCGTGCAATTATTATTTTGCATATTTCCCTCCTTTCTATCTTAACACTTATTGTAGTTTATATCAAGCCATACACAGTACTCATATATGTACGTGCATCCCCCTCCTGGGACTGTACTCATGATAAAATGGTTTCTTGATTTAAGTTCTTTCTTTCCCCCTTTTCCTTTTGACGAATAGATACACTTCCCGTGCTCCGTTCAAAACATCTACAAACACAAACTATTTTGCCTTGCCTTTCTTCCACTCCCACCGCCCCCCACACTTTAAAAAAAGTTTCCTTCATTGCTTGTGTGTGTGTGTGTGTGTGGGCGTGTGTGTGTGTGTGTCTCCCTTTTCCATTTTAGAAGCTAAAGTTGGCCTTCTTCATGTTCTCCTGCAGCATGTGCCATGTGTTCTTGGGATACGACTGCACCCGCTTGGAGTAGGAGTTGTAAGTGAGGTAGATGGGCTTGTCCTGCGTCATGAGCCACTTTTCAAGCTTCACCTGCGCACTGTCGAAGTTCTCTGCAACGAAGTACGTAGGCTGGTACTTGGTGATCGGAAACGCCTTGACGGAGGCGACGGCGGGATCCCAGGGCAGGTACTCTGCCTCCCCACTGATAGAGTAGGCGAGCTCGCCGGGGCTGGAGAGAATGCCAGCGCCGTAAGCACGACGGCTGCCGCCCTGCTGACACATACCAAACTCCACAGTGTACCAGTATACCTTGGCGAGCTTGTCGATGAGGACGTCGTCCGCGCCGAGGGATGCGAGTCCGATGGTCTGGGTGAACTTGGCGAAGTCAGGATCTGAGAGGAGGGGCAGATGGCCCACAATGTCATGCACCATGTCAGGTTCAGGAGTATAGAGTGGCTGGGCAGCATGGCGGATGTACTGCGTGCTAAAGAAGACTCTGAATGCCAGCGCATTGAGAAAGTCTCGAGAGGACAGCAGTCCAGCCACAGGTCGTACGGTGAAGCCAGTAGCTTCGTTCAGAAAGTCACTCACGTCGCGAAGCTGAGGCATACGAGTGCGACTGAGCACGCCACTCTCCATCATCAAGGGAAACACGTAGTTGTATTGATCACACGCATGGGTGGGGTATAACTTGGATAGATAATCAAAGACAGTGGTCCAGACCCGGTTCTCCTCCTCCGTGTAGTTCACCACTGGAATAGGGTCACCGGTCTTGTAATTCTTGGCAAGACCAACGATCTCACGACGTCGAGCCCGGTATACATCGTCATGAAAGCCAGGATGAGGATTCTGAGGGTCATCTTGTAACTCCTCGCCAGCTGCCAAGGTGCTCTGGTCGAGCGCGTCAAGATCGTAGGGTGAGGTGGGGTACCACGGGATCACCCACGAGCCACTAACGACCACGTGCGGTGAGGTCTGCTTGAGCTCAGCGAGTACCTCCTGCATTCCGGGGTCAGTGTGGTAGGCGTCAACATCCAGAAAGATGGTACGAAACGGTGCGTTTGTCTCGTACGAGCGCGGTCGGTTAGCAACTTGTGAGATGTTGATGTTTCGTTCCTTGAAGTGAAGAAGCAGGTTACAGAGGCCGCCACTGGTATCTGCCGCGAGAGACACCTCCAGCGACGTACGCCGTCGCTCCATGCCACCCTTTATGTTGCTGCCAGTGGAGCTGTACTGCTCCTCAAGGGAGGCCGCTGCGCCAGTTGATGCCGCCTTGCCCATCTGGCAGAAAAACTTGCTGCGGAAAAGCATTTTGAATCTCTCAACCTCAACCGAAGAATATTGCTACTTGTGTGTGTGTGTGTGCGCGCGTGCTGCTCTATTTTTTTTTTTTTTAAAGGCCAATAACAATAAAGACACGTATGTGTAATGAATGTATAATTCGTATTTCTCTGCTATCAACAAAATGGGTAGGACTGGAAAAAAAAAATAGTGTGAATGTATGCAACGGAATCGAACAACAGAAAAGGCAAAAAAAAAGGAAACAAACAAATAAACGAAAAAAAAAATAGAAATATGTATTGATTATTTTACCTAGATATATAAATATATAATATATATATATATAAATATAAGCATGAGAGTGAGACGGTTATAAAAAATGAGCAACAGGAAAAAAGTGACAAGTGAGTAAGCAACAACAAGAACAACAGAAAGAAAAAAAATATAACTTAAGATTTCATATAACAGCTCTTTACAACCATAGAGCGTGTAAATGCGCAAGATGACAGATATGTATGTAGAAAACTGCTTTGGTTAATCATAGATTATTATTATATTTTTTATTGAACCATAAAAAGGAAAGAAGATGTGTATTTTACAGGTGATCGCAACGGAAAAAAAATAATAAAAATAATAACTAATGCCTCTTCTATTCTTCCAGGGCCTCCTCCACCCCATCAAGCGTCACACAAGTAACGACAATTCCGTTACCACGACGACTGGCACCAGTGGCATGCAGCTCATCTGCAGCCGCTCTAAATGCCTGTCGCGTCTCTGCACTGCCAGTGACAGCAAGGCCGTTAATCGCCATCACTGTTACTCCAGGCATCACCGTGCGAAGCTCTGACGTCTCTTGAGAAGATGGCAGCAGTGCATCCAAAACGCACTCATCACGGTGGTTTCCGCTAGAGAAACTCGCCAACAAAGCAGTGTTGCCTATGAAGTCATACTCTCTCAATCCGTAAGTGAGAGTGAGGGTGAGCTCATAAGCTTCCTCCCGCTTCTGCGCTTCCGCTTCAGAACATTCCTCTCCTTCATTGTGTTCTCCATCAGCAGTTCTCACACCCAAGCTCGCTTTTGTTTCAGAGACACGTTGGTCTTGTGCCGCTTCTTCTTGTGCTATAATGCGTACAATATCTTCTCCAGCCCTCACCACGCGTTCATTAACCTGTGTCACAACGGCTGGAAAGGGCAACTCTGGGTGCCTCTCTGCGCGCAGCAGCACATTCTTTGCGAATACTAGTCCCCACGTAGACTCACTTTCGGCACTAGTGACAGCTCCAAAAGCAGCAAGAGGGGTACGCATGCGGCGGATGGTCACACAGCGCCACTGCTGACTAGGGAAGCCGCTGCTGGTGGCAGTGCCGCTGGACACCATCGTTGCGACGCGTGGTGCAAGCGCAAAGACTCCTCGCCCACCACGTTGACTACGAGACTCCGTCGGGACCTCTTGAGAACGTCGCTCGTGGGATACCACTGCATCTGGCGAGTACTCATCGTCGTCATCATCATCGGCTCCTGCTGAGTCACTCAGGCAATGAACAGGGGTAGTACTCGTGCTGACAGCCCTTGCTTCAGCTACATCGCGTGGACTGTCGTCGCGACTCCGTTTGGCGCCACAAGACTCACCTGATGCCTCACACACAGCCTCTTCTTTCTGTTTGTTCGTGAGAGCATCGCTGTTGTGCTGGGAAATTGATTGCATCACATTGGCAAGACGACCGTAGAAGTTGACGCTGTGTCGAGCGTCATAAGCCGCGCGCAGCTGGGGATCAGACAAGGTTTTGTACGCCTCTGTGATGCACTGATAGCGGCGTTGTGTTTCTGCTTCCTCGGCTGCGGAGGCTCCAGTGCGATAGGCTACTCGATCCGGGTGTAGATCCAGAGACAGCCGCCGATAGCGCCTTGTGAGTTCCGCTACACTTATGCTAGGGTCCACACCGAGGCACGCGTAGAGCTCTGGTAGTGGTCTTTTCTCATTTCGTTGCTGCATAGAGAGCGCGCGCTCTCTCTCCCTATATATATATCTTTGATGGATGTTATGTCTGAGTGTGTATATGCGTGCGCGTGCATGTGGTTCTTAAGGAAGAATAGAAAAAGAAAAGATACATAAAAAACATTGAAGCAACGAAAAAAGTAAAAAGAATAAACATAATGCGTCTTGTCATTTTGATAAGACACACAAAGAATCGTCCCTCTCGGACACTTTTTTCCTTTTTTTATGTTGAAATGGACAGTACAACGTATATGTGAAAGCCCAAAGCACACACACACACACACACACTCGGAAAAAGACAACAAGGCTTCTAGGTGCAGTCATAAAAGGGTTGAAAATGATTTTTTTTTAAATGTACTCTACTTACATTATCAAAGCCAAAAGAAAAAAAGAAAGCATACAAGCAAAGGTAGTCACCTGTTAGTATCTAAAACTGCATAGGTTACATTGTATAAAGCAGAAAAAAAAATAATGTACATATATGAAAAGAAAAACAACATTAGAACGCGATCAGTTCAGGGCATTGTACATTAATGAAAAACAAAGAAATGACTTATTCCCAAAAGAACGTCACCAAGTCTTCATAAGATACAAACTGGCTATAATCCGTTATGATTGCGCGACGCATATCCAAGTCGGCGCCACTCAGTACTTTGGTGGTAGTAGATGTAGGCATCACTTCAGCGTCTGTGTCATCATCGGAATCTTGGACACTAGCTGTAGAAGCACGCGAAGGGGTGTAAGGCACATTTTCCTTTGACTCACAGATACCCGCTTCCGTCTGGCACAGCACTCGAGCAAACATCATCTCTCGCTCAATTTGGAGAATCTCCTGTGCCATTCCTCGCGTGCTGCCTTCCTCCCAGACTACGGCCTCAAGAAGGGTGCGCTGCTGTGCTTCTTCTTGCCAAAGTCTCGCAAGTGAGGGATAGAACTGATGAGTGGTCCACTCATAGAAAGGGGTAAAGGCCGCCCACCAACATACCCACTCATGTTGTGTCCGACTGCGTAGCCGCTCTTCCTGCTGCTCTACCTGAAGCAACGAACGCTCGAGAGACCACAGGTTGCTAATCTCCAGTGGTGACAGCCCTGCATAGCGCTGCTGCTGCTCTAGTAGGTATCGTTGCTGGATAATATGACGCTGCAGAAGTGTCCGCTTAGCTGACTCTTCAGCAAGGATCTGCGCCCTCCCTTCAACCTCTGGGGCTATGGCAAGTGCCTCCCTCTCCTTCTCGAGGTGCTCACACCTGTGCATGTGAAAAGCCATTTTACTAAGATCAGTGCAGACTGCATCATGAAGGCGCAGACACTCACACTGTAACATAGCTCGTGATACCAGCTCGTCCGCAAGCAGCATCATCTGTGAGTCTAACGCCTTCTCACTCTGCGTTATCTCCCAGTGATCCATGGTGTACTCGTCATTCAAGCGCGCAAAGTCTTCAGCTTCCACGCCCATAATGCGCTCCCGACATGCGACCTCTGTCTCACGCAGTACATATACCTGCAGAAACTGCAAGTAGGAGCACAGGGGTGAGTCGTCTGGGCCAATGTAAGTGACGCGCTGCAGCCTGGCAAGCTCCCAGCGAAGGTCCTTTGAGGTCGCATCCAGACCGAATAGACGGTGCACTTGCAATGGCTGCGTGTTTGCCGCTCCATCCATGATGGTGACATTTGTGCTAAGAAATGGATAAAGAGTGGGCCCTTCTGGTGTTGGCATGTGCATCAACTCCAAGTTACCCAAAGAGGAGTGTCCAAGAGAATGAACAGTGCAGCGAGCTTCCCCTCCGCTTGCCGAGTCCTCAACGTTCCATTGATACTGAGCACTTGTATCCCTTGCATCCTGCTCTCCATATGCGTAATCCCTAGCGCGAGCTAGGCAGTGCGTGTGGTACTGAACCATGCGCTCCCAGCCACGTTGCTCGTCAGTGCGTATTCTATCCAGTACATACAAACCAATAAATAAAACGGCTAGTTGTGCTCGCATTTGATGCAGCTCCCACTCCCGAAGAGCAAGAAGATCATTCTGCAGTGACGAATATCCATTGAGCACAATTGCGTCGTACAGGGATACTTCCCCAGGAGAATCATCCACACTCGTGCTTCGTTCTGGGACATCATCAGTGCCGTTCCAACATGGTGAGTCGATGCAAAGGGCAAACGCCTTGGCAATATCGTTTCGCTTTGTTTCTTCGTCAAGCATCGTAGTAAGAAGTTCAGTGAGCACTTGCGTGTTCTTTGAGGCCCAGCGCCACAGCATCTTCTTCCCCTTTATTGCTTCTTCCAGCAAGGCATCCTGTGCGGCCTGAAGTCCGTACAATATACGAGCCTCCTCTGCGACCTGCGCCTGCTTCGCATACCAGTTGACTCGCTCTTGTTGTACAATGGTAATAGCGTGAGCCAGGCGAAGGTTCACTTCTGAAGTAAGTGCCTCCTCCACGGCACCTTCATTCTTGCTGCTGTGGCTGCCACGACCAGTTTCCACTAGGCCACGCGGTGCTGAAAGTCCACTCAGTCGCAGCCTCAACCGCGTTCCACGCTCTCCAAGCGGCAGCGCGGCGTACCATGCGATAGGGGACACCTGCTGCTCTAGCTGATAGCACAAGGCTCTCTCATACTGCTCCTCGTAGACGAGCCAGCGCAGACGTCGAAGAGCGCGGTAGCCAGTCATGGTGAGTGTAGGGGCTGTGACGGTGTCTTCATTGACCACGTTCACAAGGGTGTTCCCACAGATATGCTCGTTCTTCACTGTGGGAGCTATCACGTCCTCCGTAGCCGCTGCACAGTCAGTGCCACATTCCCCGGCAATAGCAGCCTTCGCAGCTGCGATGACTTCGCAATCATGAATATCCCGACGCATGTGTCGCACTACGCAAGGATGTAGCACCGCTGTAGCGCGCAGGTCGAATACAGACACAGGGAGGTCGACTTCACCGCTGTATGTCGTCATGACTTCTTCTTCTTCTTCAATATCTGCATTAGATCGAACCACACTGGAGTTTCCTTCAGTGTCACTATGCGGGTTTCCGTGTGTGACAGCTGCTTGTGTAGCACTCTTGCTATCTCCTGCGTGTGAAGTGCTCGTCTTCCAAGAGGAAAACAAGGACCTGACAGCGTTGACATTAGGGTCCTCCCTTGGTGCTTTCATAGTAGGGGCTGTGTGATGGGGCCCACTGGGGTAAGATAGGCTGGTAAGCCCCGCCGTATCATCAATGGTCGAGAGACTTACATCAGCCAATGCATAGCACTGCTTGATGTTGTCGATTACCTTCTTATGGCGAACCGGACTGGCGGCGGGCACAGGTCTACAAAATGACGGTGGCACCACTATCTCCTCCTCCTCCTGCTCTTCCTTCCCTACGCTGTCGCCCCTACTCCCTTCCTCTCTACCTGTGCACACATTAGCAGTGGAAGATGAATAGGTAGCCGGGCACACACCGCATGCTTGCAGAAAGTTAGCGTTTCCGGAGCCAGTCTCCTGCGCTCCGGCAACCGCACTGAGATTACTGTCGTCCACCTCCCCCCTTCTCTCTTCACTCCCGTCGATCACAAGCACCTGTGGCGCCTCGGTGCCACTGCGAGCCGTCGCCGTCATGATTTCCTTCAGAGTTCTTCCGTGCATGAAAAAATGACGCGTTTCACTACTAGTGGCGGCCCCCTCCACGTGCGTGTCCGCAATCCTTCCCTCCCAGAAGGGCATTGCTCCCACTGTTGACGCGATTTGCCTACGCTGTTGCAGCTCCAGACGACGACGACGATGCCTCACATTGCGTGATCTAGGACCGCACAGTTCATGCTCTTCCTGAAGCGCTCTCTGTCGCTCTCTAACAGTGGGTCTGAAAAGCTTCACACCGCTGTTGATCACACGCGGAAGAGTATTAGGAACTTCCAAAGGACGACTGCACAGATCATAGAGGCCACTTTTCGCTGAGTTAGAATGATGCAATTGACTCTGAGAATGCACAGGCGGAAGGGTAAGACTGTCGCCTTGAGCACCGCTGCCACTGCCCTGATCTTGTAGTGGGAGCGGTGGAGCGCGTCCTAACACCTCGTCTCCTGAAGACGGTGCTGTGATACAGTCGACAAGACGCGTACACGAGTGAAGCGGAGCCTTTGATTGCTGCTGCTGCTCTTCTATTTCTTGAAACGCGTAGCGATGGTAGCGCGGAAGAAGATCCAGTGGAGCATTCTGACGAGGACGGTACACAGTCGCGGTGGCTACAGAAGGAATTGTCTCAACCGCCCCATAAATAAAAGGAAGTTGTGTCGCAGTAGAGGTAGCACCTGACATTCACCTGTCTTGTTTGCACACGCACACGTACACCTCTGAACAAAAAAGTAAAGCGAGAAAAAAAAGGAAATCTAACCAAAGGTCCAGTTCTTTTACTTTTATGCTTTTTTAAGCGATGTAGTCCCTAAAAAAAAAAAAATATTCTATGAATACAATACAAAACGCACACACAGGCACACACGTTATATATATGTATATATATATATGCGTCTGATACTAAAGGATGTAGATGATGGTGTACCTCCTCTACTCTCACGTACTAGGTATACGTGTGTCAGAGATTCACTACTTGTGTAGCCGAGAAGGTAGCGAGACGACAAAAAGAAACAGAAGTAGAGAGGGGGAAAGGACAGTTGTCTATAAAGCAAAGAAAGGAAAACATGAAGTGAACCACTTTGCCGCCGGAACTTGGCGGCGCAATATACATCTATAGCATTCATATAGACACAACACATGCAAAGCAGCCAAAGAAAAAAAAATAATGCCTTTTATAAGATGCGCTTCCTTTACTGCCTGTTCGACTATGTTTGACAGCAGCCAAAGTACGTGGCGGTCGACACAAATGAATAGAGAAAAAATAAAAAAATAACAACAAGAAGCAAGGGAAAAAAAAAGCAATATCACACTCGAACACTCATACACTTGCAGTTGTCCACGAATATATATTCAGATAATCAACAGTGAGCATCATACAAATATATAAGCCAACATAATAATGGTGCAACGCGGTAAAAAAAAAAAAGAGAAGAAGCAAAATAGTTCACTCCTTCTCTTCTCATGCTTTGTTCTTAATGTGCAGCCCTACTGATATGAAGAAGCAGTAAACTGTTACGCTTCAGAAAGACACACACACACACACATAAGTATCGCTCACCGTTTTATCTTTTCTTGCTTAACACAATTATCCGCTTTTATTGGCTTCTCAAATTTTACAAAAAGAAAATGTGATAAACTTCCTTTTCTCCTACACTAAGGTTTGCTTCACTCTTGCAGTCGTTGCATGGAGCACAGTACAGACATGAGACACCGAGAGAGAGAGAGAGGAGAAGTTATGGAAAGAAATAAACTTCGCTGTCGACTAAAAAAAGAAAAGAACATTACCTCAGAACAGCTATCCATAGAAGCTAAACAACAACAACAAAATGGATAGTATACATGGATCAATCCGCAATTCAAGCTTTCTCGTAAAAAGTAAATAATCATACAGAATCAGTTATTTTAAAAAAAGCACGTCTTTTTAAAATACACTCACCCCTCTTGCTATGATGCACCGCATACTACCTTCCGATTGAGCGTTTATGAATTTACTTGCCAAATAGGATATAAAAATACATATACAATAAAGAGAAAAAAAAACACTAGCATTTAAGGCACCTCATAAATGAACTACAAACACTAACCCAGCCACAATAACAAAAAAGAAAAATACCATTCCCCAATTAAGAGGGACACAGACCACTAATAGGCGAAAGCTTTCCTATTCTTCACTTCAAAGCACAGGGACTCCAACAAGAGCGATGTGAATGCTCTGGAGTTGAGCGTGCTCCCAGTGGCCAAATACAAGACGCATCGAGACCTGAGGACGAACTCTGGCGGCTATTATTGTCTGTGGCTTCCGATAGCGAACTGCCTCATTGGGGATCCCCAGACCGGCTTTGCAAGGCGCTGCAAAATCAACAGTGTCAGTAGACTCGCTAAGCAGTGGTGCGGCCTGCTGATGCACCGGCACAGCCTGTGTCGTTGCTCCCACACAAGTGCTCATCGTACCAGTCCCGCTCGCACGATCGTCCCGCAAGGCATCTGACCTGCTTCCCATGCTAGATTCCTGTTGAAAGCACGTTCCCTGCGTAATGGCATTAACCAGGCTTGACGAACGAGGCCAGGGCAGCGCGGACTCCACGAAGGAAGCAGCGGATGATTCTTGCCCAAGCACGCAGGTGTCAGCCTCTATCATAGGGACCTCTGTCGATTGAGTGTGGATAGATGTAGCCCCTGTAGCGTTGGTCACAATGCTCGCTCGAATAGGGGAGGGGTTAACCTGAGCTGCGCGGTTGTTCTTGACTGCCGCTGTAGCGGAGGCAGTAGTGCCGGGACCACTACTTGACGTGCTAAGAGGACTCCGAACTTGATTCAGCATGATAGCCACTGCACCATCCCCTACACTCTTGTTGTTGCTACTACTGCAGACGTGAAGCAATGCACCGTCGCCATGCGGGTTGTCTCTCTCCCACTCACCAACGTACGTAAAACCTGAGGAGGCTACTGTATAGCATCCAAGGCCATTTCTCTGGTTCCCTTGCCAATACCCGCAGTACTCATCCCCGTTTGCATAGGTGTGCTCCATATAATAGAACCGCTGAGACCCCTGCGCATGACGTAGGGACGCCCTAGACTGAGGATAAGGCAGAGAGCCGGAGTCGCGAGACGAGGTGCCCATTGCTGCAGCTACGTTGGCAGTATCGCTTGCAGCGTTCCGGTCTTCTTCTTCTCCCGTAATGGCTGAAGGAGGAGAAGGGGAAGCCAAGCAGCAACGCGGCGGCACTGTTACATCAACCAGTCCATCACCGCCGTTCTCCTCTTCTCTTTCGAGGTGAGTACCACACATCTCTTCTCGGTGTTGACGCCCGCACTCCCGCAGCTCGCGTACGATGTAGCGCGTAAGCATCAGCCCATCCGAGAAGGCGGCGGCGGAGCTGTTGTCGCGCGGAATAAGAGACGAAAACCCCCAGAAGAACCTCGGAGGACGCGTTGTGTTCGTTATTGGTGCTGAGGGTAGTGGGGATGAAGTCAGTGGCACGAAATGGTAAGACGGTTGCTGCTGCTGCTGCTGCTGTGGCGTGGTTTGAGAAGATTTAGGAATGCTGAAGCTGCTACCAAGAGTTTTGCTACTTGCGAGATGGTGAGCAGTGGCCGTAGACTTGTTCGATGAAGTCCGAACGGATGTGGCGCGTGATACGCTATTGTTGCTTCCACCTGCAATACCGCACGCGACTCTGGATAACCCCTGCTTCTTCTGCCGCGGCGTGGGGGCCGAGGTGGCAGTGACCGGTGTGGCGATGATGGAAGGCAGCATAGGAACTGTGGACGCAAGCGGTGTGACGGATGCGCTGGTTGATATCAACAAAGAGGGCCTAGAAGTTCTAGATGGGTTATGAGAGGGCGGTGGAGACAGCAGCCCTGGACCATCCAGTGCTGTAGGGCGATTATAGGATCCAACCAACGGCACCTCAGCGATCGCTGTATCCAGCAGTGGTAGACCCTGGTGAGAACCGTCCAGCGCGATAGCGCCAGTACCTGAGCGATTGCTTTCACACAGCGATGATGTAAGATGTGCTGTATCCTCTCCTCCTCCACTCCTGCCGACACTACTCTCTGCCGTTGTATTCGCCAGGCTGGCGGTATAGGCATCCGTGGGCTGAGGAGCACAAGTGAAGCTTGTGCGCCTCGTTCGCCGCTGAGGAGCCGTAGCATCTCTACCACTTTTGCTATCTTTGGTGCTACAATATGCAGACGCCACCTGGGTCTCATCGTTGGGGTGCGATGAAAATATAGACAATGAACCTTTTCTTTCCCTAGCGGTGATGCTAGGCGGAGGCGGCGTGGGCACCACGAGTGGCGTGTCCACAGCAGGTGACGATGACCTGGGCGGAATTCGCATTCGATTATTGCTGTTAGCAATGCGGCGGCCATCGCCAGCCCTGAAATTGGTAGTGCTGCTTTTCTTATTGGCCGTGATGTGTGTGGGGCTGCAAGCGCCGTCGCAGTCAGTAGCAGTGCCGTACGTCTCGCCGCTACATTGGCTAGCTCTCAAGCTCGCACTACCCGGCTGCTGCTCATTGGCGCGATTAAGCTGAGAGACGAGCGGTACTCTCGCCAGAGCCTCCGTCGCTTTTGTCGCTGGATTGGTCATCACTGCTACATCACAAAGAACGGTCGTAGATAACAAGGTAGAGTCTTGTGGACCTGCAGCAGATTCAGCAGCATCTACCGTAGCTCCGGATTGCTCCTCTCCTTGTAGTAATCGTGATGAAGGCTCCGCGAACATCTTCACCACCTGCATCTCATGCCATAGCGCCTGCGTGAACTCCGTGGCGCGGATGAACTCCCATTCCTTCCCAACTGTGGCAAGGTGATCGACGTAGAGAAGCATCTGATAGTGCAGCTCACGCTGCAGCAGACACAACTTCTCCCCTTGTTGTTGAGCCCATGCAAAGCGCACGGGAGCTGGCTGCCACGACATCGTTACCCCTGGCAGCGCCTCTGCAAAGGCAAGCAGGTGCTCTGTGCACTCCACCTGATGCGCCGCAGTGTTTGCCATGGAGCGAAGCATCTGGGCCTCGTCTTGTTCTAGACGCTCTAAACCGTCACGAGCGTAAAGTTCCATGCGCGCAATAAGCAGCGCTGCCCTGTCGGTTGCACTACGGCAGATGTAATAGCGAAGCTTTCCTGTAGTCATCTTCCCGCTACGCATCGCGCCATAAGGTGTCAACCTACTGCACAGAAAAGGTCCTCTGACAGCGTTGGTGCGTGTTGTTGAGCGAGCCACACCATCGGGGCGGGAGCCGCGGTTATTCGATACCAGACTCGAAGGCACACTGTGGTACTCGGCACCTTTTGATTGACGTGTCATCTGTCGCCGCATCTCTCCTCCATCACTGCTATCACCTGCAGTTGCTGTCTTTTCTGTGTCCACACATGTCAAAATGATGGCATAGTCAATCCACGCCAAGGCAAGCGATGTAGAGTCATTCCCCAAAATCAGCGGCAGCACGCTACTACTCTCCGTTGTCGTCGCGAGTGTCCCCGGTGTCTCTGCGGCGTGTCCCATCCTCGCTAGTTCTGACTCTCCAAGTAGCCGCATATCGCTCCTCGGTGACATCGGCGTGGTGCAGCTGGTGAAAGAGAGGGTGCGGATGCCGTGCAGGCTGCGGTTGATGGCACTCATCACGCGCGTCGATAGCCCCTTCGAAGGGGACCTGTCACGCGCGACTGCATTTTCCATACTGTTTTGACGCTGATGATGAAGGCCTCTTCCAGCAGCGGTAGCAGCAGACTCCTTTGTTCCTTTGAACGAAGCAGCAGCACCAGCACCAGCACTAATAGCAGGGATACTGCTGCTGCCCTGTCCGCTGCTGTCGACGCCACTACTACCCCCGGCACCCACAACAGCAGTACTCGATGTTGAGTGCCGGGAGGTGGCAACTACCCGCTGCTGCTGCAGAACCGTTTGAGAGGACCGGTTGTTGGGCTGAAAATATTGTGGTGACAGAGCCCTTGAGCTCACGCTGTCTATACACGACGCCATTCGAGACATGTTGGCAAGGCTCGTAACGCTCGTACCATCTCGCATGGACACGTAGCGCAAGGACGCATCAAGGTGTGCGTCCGTTGTTAAACTTCCCACGTTGCCCCCGTATGAACCATCGGCCAAATCAGAAAGAGTATGCTCGGCCAGCTGTTGGCGAATGAGAGAATGACTGCCGTGACGGAGAGTGTGTGACTGCATTTGAGAGGTCGTCAGAGACACTATCGAAGTATCTGCGCACTGCACTAGGCCCGCCAGTGACGCCGAAAAGCTATAGTCCACATTGCTAGACTTTTGCTGTCTCCCTTGCTGTTGTACATAGCCTCCCTTGTGAAGCTGGGTTGCTGCCGCGAGTCTACCATTCGCCAGCGCAGTGGCTGCCGCAACGTCGCTTTGCGAAGGGACCAGAGAGGCCACAGATGCACAACTCGTCCCGTAGTCAATGGCCAGCGCATGACAGTACGACTGGTGTGGTAGTACCGCGCCTGTAAGAGGGGCGAGCACGCCTTCTGCGGGGGTGGCCGCTGTGGAGGACTGCGCGGTGCGTGTGGAGCCGGTCCTGCTGAGCTCATATAGAGTCCTCCTCTGTCTAGGCTGCTTCGGCGGGTGATGGGCATGCGGTTGCGCGTCAGCAGCAAACGTGGGGACGACGTGGCCAGGATTAGCAGATAAGTAGGTAGCGCTATGAAGCCTGCGCTTAATGACTGAGATTGGGGCGTTGATGTCGAGCGTGTGAGACACAGATGTAGAGCACAAAGACGCATTAGAAATCATGAGAGACTGTGCGGGGGCTTCGTGCATCGCCTCTGCTACCAGCGGCTCCGCATTTGACTTTGTTGTGAGCAGCAGCAGCGGCTCAAGTTCGTCGTCGTCCTTCTCGACGCTGGAAAAAGTGTGCGTGTTCATCACGCTCGCAGGTGCGTCGCTATACTGAGACACCACCCCGTTTGTCGAGCAGCGCCTTGCTGCATCTCCCGCCGTCGCCACCCCCGCGGGTGCGGTTGAAAGAGAAGTAAAAAACTCCCACGTGAGCACAAGCCATTCCTCGCGTACCGCGGCAAACAAATCAAGAATCAGTTGTTTGACGTTCAGAATGTCGTTCTCATCCAGTGACGCTTGCTGCTGCGGTGTCTGTCGTGTCGTCGACGCCGCCAACTGCCACGCAGTTTCCAGCGTCCGCTTGTGCACATTATAAGTGAAATGGCGCGCTATCGCCGCAACCACAATCGGCCACCCCGCATCAGGGAATGGAAGAAAGACGTGTACTGGAATAGGGCTGTCGTTGAGATCGTCGGCGTCTACCTCTGGCGTAAACAGTTTAAGCACACGGCGAAGCGCACAAACGTGAGGCTGAGGCAGTAAAATTTCCTCCTCAAGACGTTCGTCGTCCGCTGCACTCTGATGATCAAAACTGCTGGAGCCACCACCAGACGGTGATCGTTTGCTCACTGTGAGTGAGCCCCTCGCACCCGTTCGACGATGCCTCATGGGACAACCAAGTGTACTCCCTTCCCGACGACTCGGGGTAGCCACAAAGCGAGGCTGTTGCTCACTGCTGCGAAGCAAAAGCTGCAGATGAGGCATCGCCAAGGCAGCACCACCAGCAGCAGCAGCACCGCCTCCACCGCCACCGCCACTTATGACTACTCCGCCGCACCGTGGCGTACCACTTGCTCCATTAATCTCTTCACCAGACGGAGGGGAAGCCGGAGAGGATGGTCCTAGGATTGTCTGCGGCCCCCGTGAAGCGCCACGCACCTGCTCAGTAATGCACGACCTCCGGAACTTGTACGGAACCCTGTGATACCCCTCAAGACGGGCAGTAAACGCAATATGCTCCAGAAAAAAAAGACGCAGAGCACAGTACACCCTCAGCATTTCATTCTCTGCACTGTTAGCAGGAGGAGAGGGGGCACATGAGACGCTATGACGCCGACGCTGTTGGTCTTGTTGCACACTCGATGTTGTGGTTGTGGTCGCCGCCGTCTGACCTGCTCTCCTTTCATGTGAAGACTCCAATGCGTCACCATTTTTCCTATCGAGAGCAGCGACAGCAGTATGTTTGACTGCTCTCGCGTGTCTCTCTGCCTTGTGCCGCGTCGTAGTCGAGGTTCGCCTCGTTTTTGGAGTCACAGGCAGCACTACTTCCTCTGAAGTGAAAGAGGCAATACGTGCGGTCCTTCCGTTGGTGGTGGTGATTGGAATTGTTGCCCCTCCAGCTGCAAAGGGGCTGTGTGCGCATGCCGATACCACCGGCGCAGTCGCCGCCACAAGGGTGGGCGAGACTCCATTGGCGGTGCTGTTGCAGCGACTGGGAGGTGGAAAAATGAAAGGGAAGCGTGCTGAGGGTAGTGGTGAAGGTGGTTCTATGGGTGGCTTTGGGGCCGCGGAGGAAACAGGCCGCGGAGTTGGTGCATCTGGCTCGCAAACAGAGCGGTAGTACGGCTTAGCCACCCAGAAGGTATCATCTTCCACCGCGCCACACGCATTCAAGCGCATGATTGGTGGCGGGAAGGCATAAAGTGGGTAGCACTCTTCGTACAGACCCAACAGCCACAGAAGATGAGTTTCTAAAACGTTAGAGAGATAGGAATCAAGAAATCCGTTCACGTAGATCAAATAATGCGACAACATAGAGTCCTTTCCGCTATCCCCTCGATCCACATTGCCACAGACGCGAAAGTGCCCACGCTCCACAAAGCGAATCCAGTTTCGCATACCCAACGCGTCACGCAGCAGTTCCGTGCGCGCCTCCATTTCTCTTGCGAAGAGGTCAAACACGTGAGAAAAGAAAGTTCTTTGTGACATAAGGATTTTAGAGGCCGCTGTCGTCACTGTGGCCTCACTCGTGTGTAGCGACTGTGGATGAAGCCCAAGAGAAGCCACTGCAGAGCACGGGGACACCACCCGGCTCTCCAGCTGACTTTCCGTAGTGCTCGCAATATTGGTTTGCGGTGGAAGACTATGAGCAACATTACTGGTTTCATCCTGACTAAGTACAAAAACACTTGTGGAGGGAGGCGTAACGACTGCACCGTCAGCAGCAGCTAGCAGGATAGTTTCTGGAAATTCGGGTGATGCAACCGCCATGGCAGCCTCAAATACGTCCACGCTGATTACGCTAAATACATCGGATGGTCCAGCCATAGGGCCAGACATCACTAAAGCAGCGTCACTCTGCACACTGCACCGCTTTTGCTGCTGAGAGAAAATCTCAGTGTATGGGGCGGGAGTCGATTGAATGGATGCTGATCGGACGCCGGAGAAGCCCAAATTGCCGTCCGTATCTCAACTAAATGTGTTCTCTTTTTTTTCGTGTGTGTAAACCAAAAACTGTTCTACTTTTTTTTCTTTCCTCTTGAATCAACAACTAATATGATACCGACAAAAAAATACCAAAAATACAAATTTCTTAATCACACAGAAAGGGAAAAAAAGAAAAAAAAGAAGAAAGAAAGAGCCTTTGTGTATCTGCCGCACGAGGATTCTTATGTGTTCCAAAAAGGAAAATCTCCCTCCCTCACTCAAAAAAAAAAAAGCAGTAAATGCAGCACTATATACAGCCTATACACGGATTCCAACAAAAAAAAAAAGAAAAGAATAAATATAGCAGAATAAAAAAGTGTTTTTTTTTTTTAGAATAAGCCGGTACGCAATTATGGGCGATGTAACCTCTCTTTTTGAGAAAATGAAAAAGAAGAGCTAATATCAAAAAAAAAAAGCACAGCAACCAAAAGTAATGAAGGGGCGTACCTTCCTAGAGAACAATAACTAAAAAAATAAAATGAAAAAAAAAGTATTCTACTATATAGGAGGAGAACTTATGTAGTTTCCAACTATTTGTAGAGAAGCGCAGATATATATGTACAAGATACGCGCAGCACGTAGAAGAGAGAAAAGGAAATCCTTTTTCTCTACAATTTGTAAACTAAGTGCAAAACTCCGGTTCTATAGATTCAAACAAAAGCAAAAAGAAAATTGAACACACACACACAAAAAAAAGCAGTAGTAACTTGACTTTGGAAATGAGCAAGGCAGTGGTCTTCTGAAAAGAAAAAAAAAAGAAACAATACATGTATCTATTACTTCACACACTTTACTTAAAAAAAAAAATGAGTTCCCCTAAGCGCGGAAGCAAGGGGATATAGGTTCAGTTACTACCACTACCTTCTAACAACAAAAGTAACAAGAACAACAACAAAAATATATATATATGTTATTGTATCTTTAAAGAGTCGCAATATATATATAATAGGAACCGCAAACACGAGAACAACAAAAGAAGAAAAGAAAGAGAAAAACGTGGTAAAGCAAATGTTTATAGGCAAAGAGAATTTTTTTCAGGAAAGAACAAAAAAATCATACCCAGTTTGATGCTGAGAAAAGAAGTTCACAATGAGGCCTACCAAAAACATACCTTGAAAAGAAATGTAATGTTGTGTTTTTTATATATTTCATTATTTTTTTTTTAAAAAAGAATTTTTGTTTCCTTTTGTTCCCTTCTTCATTATATGTGGATGTATGTCTGCTTGATTAACACGTATAGCGCCAAGAATCCTTTCCATTTTTTTAAAAAGTGCCGCTGTTTTCATTATTTTTCATTTTTTTTTTTTTTGCTACCGTGACAAAAAAATTGAAGAAAAGAAAACCATCGGGTGAGACAAGCACAAAATATATAGAAAGCAACGCTGCACTTTACAAAAATGTGCTCTACAAGTACATACAAGAAAACAACATAACAATGATAACGATAGCAACAATAAAAACAGTCATGCACAGCAAGATATCTAAGAAAGATAATAATAATATATGTAGCCGAAAAAGGAGAGACGAACCGCGTAAGGTGCTTTCGTTATTCCCTCTTGTTCTAGCATACTTTTCAACTCTATCAGCCACGCTCCCGTCTTACCACCACTTTCCTACCCTGGTCCATATCGCCCGTCATCAAAACCGTATTCCCGTACAACACCGCCGCCCTCATCTCGCGTTATGTACGGCGTTCCATGTTGCTGATGCTGGTGCTGCTCCGTTGGAGGAAGCTGGGGGGTGATGTGCCCTGCCGCCACAGAACGCCGCCGCCGCTCCATGGTGAGCTGCTCGTAGTCGCGTTCCTCTTTCTCCAGTCGATCGCGGTATCGGAACACGCTCACTTCCTTGTCAAGCAGCCGTTGTTCATTCCTGCAGTAGTCAGAGTCGCGCTGTCTCTGGAGCTCATGCAGATCGTCGAGGAGCATGGCCTTGCGCTGCTCAGCCGCGGCAAGAGCTTTACGTGCAGCTATCAATCTAGCTTCTAGATCGGCCACATCCTGCTGTGCCTTCTCAGTGGCCTTCACTGTGTCACGTTGTGCCGCATGCAAAGCTTGCTCACGGTCTTGGTTAGTAAGCCGTTGGTAAGCAATATTGATCACCACAGGAAATTCACGTGCGTATTGCTGGAAACCGCTTAATTGCATGAGGGACTCTCCCCCGACGTGTCGAGCAAAGCGTTGGTGAAGGTCCTGAACCACCTCAGGAGGAAAGATAATGTTGCTCATACGGAAAATTGACTCAAAGTTCTTGAAGGTAAGACTTCCACGGCGGGACTGATCGCCAACTTTGAAGAGGTATTCAATTCTCTCTGGTGTGGTGCATTCCTTAAAGTACGATGCACCACTGGCGGCGGCGGCAGTGAGGGAAGATCCCCTGATGCCTTCTTGTTCGGCCATTGGTAGAGATTGCCCCATAGTAGTAAATTCACGCTGCTGCTGCTGCTGCTGCCGTGGCCCCCCACTACCGTTGCTAGGCGGCGCATAAGACTGATAAGCACTATTGACTGCGTTCATACTGCGGTCAGCCATTGCAGAGCCACCATAACCGCTACCATCTCTTGCGCCTTCTCTTGGTGGTGTCATGTCTCTACTCAGCGCCTGTACTCTTCCCTCCTCGAGTGGCCGCTGCCGTTGCGGGCTGCTGCTGCTGCCGCCGCCAACCACTCCTGGGGACCTGATGCTGCTGAGCACCACACCTGAAGCAGCAAAGAAGGGAGTACGCCGTGGTTGCGGCAGTTCGCGTTGCGTTGAAATATCCGACTTCGTCGTGTGCTTGCGGAACACATAGAGTTGGTCGTACGTTTGCAATTGACGCGGGTCTACCACCTCCGACCACGTCTGAGTATCGTCGTCGTACCGTTGAAGGCGAGAAATGGTGAAGGGCTCGCAGGCACGGTGGTCGGAAAAACCTCTTGTTTGCTTTAGTGACTCTTCTTCCTGACGAAACGTCTCCTCTAATACGGTGCGAAGAACCTGAATGGATGGGGGAGGTGAACTAAAGGGAAACTCCAAGTTCACCTTTTCGGCTCGAATGTCCGAGCAGGCAAGCAGCACGAAGGACATAGCACGGTACGTATATATGTAGGTTTATAAATAGAGAGCGGAGATGAGGGCCAGAAAGACGGAAAAATATATGGCGATATATATATGTATATATGTAAGTATTAAACTGAAGTCTCTACACCTAATGGTACAAGAAAAAAAAAAGGAAAAAAAACTATGCTTTTCGTGATATTTGTGCCCTCCGGTATCCAAGCGCGCTTACAAACTAATAAGCCCGCGCACGCTTCAACTAATATATGTGTGTACTCCAGTAGTATGACAAATATAAATAAAAAAAGGACAAATGAAGAAAAAGAGAAACAAAAATCAAATGAAAAGAGATGACCAAAATGCATTCCAAATCAACATCGTACGCAAATAAATTAGTAAAGAGTGCTCAGAGTAGATATATATTCACTGTTCCTGCATTGACACGCACGCTCAATATAACGTCAGCTTACAGAAATATAATTATATGTAGGCACAGGCATTTCTACATTTCGTTATGAGAACATAACTCACTAAAACATTAACTCTCATAACTTCCTTTACCCTCGTTTAGGACTTGCTACTTGTAAAAGAAAAAAAAATCATATTCAAAAATTAATTTGGATACACATACATACAAAGGTGCATATATGAGGTGATTATGAGATATCAAGGAGTCTTCAGAACCAAAAGAATTATATATATATGTATATGTAAAAAGCATAAAAAGAACGTGGGCATTTTTCCTTGGTAGTTCATGATATTTTTGACAGAAAACACCACGTATAGTAACCAGGCAACGACAGATCTCTGAAACGAAACTGCTAACCAGATACCTAAAAAACAAACAAACACACAGAAACGGCATACACGTATAAATGGCATTCGTAGTACTTTCCTTTTTTTATTTTTCGCCTTCTCTTCACATCACCGTCTCCCCATATTTCCTAGCTTGGGCAAGCATGTACGGAGAATAAAAGGGTCAAATAAACTGGAAAAACAAAAAGAAAAATAAACAAAATACCTGATATTCCTTCACAAATATTGTTCGCTCTCTATTTTGTTACGCTTTTTTTCACCCACCTTTATATGTATTGTTCTCTTAGAGCCCTATAGTAATGACACTCAACCATGACAAGTTGCTCTTCCCCCACTATATCGATTGTGTGTGTGTGATATCTACCTCCATAACCAAAGAGGGGGGGGGGGGGAAATGAAAATAGTGAGAGACTTTACATGCCCGAGTACGTAGAGAGAGAAAAAGATAACTAGCCAAAGTAAAACAATTGCGGACCTGTGCAGACACGCTGCTATCTCTCTTCTCCTGTCAACCTGACAACAATAACAAAACAAGAACCATACGAAGAAACAAGCCTAATTACAAAAAAAAAAAAATGACCCTTTTTTCGTACTGCTACTCCTTTTTCTCCCTTACTCACTAAAAATTCCTTTCCTTATTAGTGTTCCCTCTCGCTTCCGGATATATATATGTTTCATGTACGCCAGTTAAAAAAAAAAAAGCAAAAAAGAAACCTTACACACCTGTGGCCGTACACACACACCCGCAGTTCAGAAAAAGAAAGCACCAACAGCTCACAAATTAGCCTAGCCCTAGAATTTTTATTTTTCATTTTGAGGTATGCATATGCACACTATAAGAAGGAACGCGCGGATGTAACCCCCCCACACCAGCGCCATCACAGAAGATACATGCTAGCAATCTCGCGGCTCTCTTTTTTTTTTTTCAAGTGTACAGCGAGAATTAACAATAAATATATGTGAGGCGGCCCATTTAGGGGGAGGGGGGAGGGAAGAAGTACATGCCGCCGTTTATCTTATTTTCCTTTTTCGTTTTTTCCCCGCCTTGATGTCATCTCCATCGACCCGCTTGAGTATTGGTCCGTACAGCGGCTAGTCTACCCTCACACACACTCTCTCTTTCACAATAATAATAATAATAATAATAATAATACTAATAATGATATGATATCAATAAAGAAAAAATCAATTCCGCTCAACAAATATATCAAAACAAACAACAACAATTTTACACAGAGATGCTACATATAACAAAAACAACAACGAAAAAGAATGCTGAGTACGGAAAATTTCAGCACAATGAGTAAAGGTATTATATTTGCTCCCCTTAAAGAGAGGAAGACCATACATCCTTTAGAAAGCGCTCCTCCTCTTCAAGCTTGCGAAGAAACCGCTTAGCTTCATCCTCGCTCATGCCGCCTTCCTTCTGTGCAATAGCAAGAAGTTCAGCCTCCACATCCCTAGCCATGCGCTTTGCATCACCACAGATGTACAGGTTACCTCCGTCGTTCAGGATCCTCCACACCTCAGGCCCGCGAGACTTGATTCGATGTTGCACGTACACCTTATCAGCCTGTTCACGGCTGTAGGCCACATCCACGTCAGACAAAATACCATTCTGCAAAGCGCTCGTGGAGAGCTCCTTGTAAATATGATCTTCCTCACGACGGCGGCAGCCAAAGAAAAGGATACCGGGGCCAAGTTCAGCGTTCTTCTTCTTCCACGCCATGCGGCGCTTGATAAAGCCAATGAATGGCGCCACGCCAGTGCCAGGGCCGACCATGATAACAGGACGATCCTTGTGACGGAGAGGAAGATGGAAGGTGGACTTGCGCACAAACACTGGCACACGGTCACTCTCCTTCAGATTCTTCAGCATCGTAGTACAGAGGCCACCTTCCACGTACGCGACTGTAATGCCTACCTCAGTCGGGGTTTCGAGCATGTCGGAGGATATGGAGAAGTACCGTGGCGCGATGCGAGGCATTAGCTCAAGAAAAAACTCCAACGGTACCTTCGCGGAATCAAACTTGCGTAGAAACCCGTGCACCGTACGCAGTTTACCGTTCAGTTTCGTGTACTCCTTTTGCGACTCTGGGTTCACACGTAAAATGCGAAGGAGCTCTTCCTTCTGCTGAGGATCGGTGCAGTAGTGAGCGAAGGCGCGAAGCGTGGACTTCTTCGGTGGGCCTGCGAGGTCAATGTACCACTTCAGTGCGGTGCGGATTGTCACCCGCGCAGGAAAGACGTTCTTGAGGGTCTTGATATGTTGAAGAGAAAACACCTTCTCAGCATCCGCGTCAGACAAGCCAAGAACACGAAGGTAGTCGTTGACGATGGCATCCTGGTTGTGAGGAAGGATGCCGAGGTGATCGCCCGCTTGGTAAGAGATGATCGTATCACTTAGGTTGAAACTGATACCACAGGTACTGCGCGTCGTGCTGCCAGCAAGAAGCTCCTCGTTCTGAGTCACAGGCAGCCATACAGGCAGCTTCTGCGTCGGCTCAAGAACAGACGCAGTTTTTGGAAAGCACAACGGGGCGGGCTGCTCTTCCCAGTACTTGAGACGGCATTCAGGCTCCGCCGGCTCCTCAGTGGCTGCTTTAATAGTAATATGTAGAGCGCTGCCAATCACTGGCCACAAGTCACGACGCCACTCATCGAACTCCTCCTCAAGCAGGCCGTTACCGGAATCACCACAGTGAAGACCGTAAATGCGCTCTGCTCCGAGTTCGTCAAAACGGCGGTCCATCACAATGCCTTCCTCGCAAAAGTACTTGTACTGTCGGTCACCCAAGGCAAACACCGCGTACTTCATATTAGCAAGTTCCTCTCCAGGCTGCCGGGCATCATCCACAATGTAATCGTGGAAGTCCTTCATTGAGTCCGTTGGCTCACCTTCACCATAGGTAGCGCAGATTAACACCACTACCGACTCTGTCTCAAGATCGACAGCGTTGTAGTTCTCCGTGTCGCACAGCTGCATGGGCACGCCCAGCCTCGTTCCCTCACGCGATAGTGTCTTTGCAAACATTTCTGCTGTTCCTGTCTGAGATCCAAAGAGCACCAACACATGCTTACCGTTTGCACCAGAACCACTACCGCCAGCGACACCTGTGTCGTTGTTGGCGCTGTTGCATGCCACGTCAAATGAGTTGGCAGTCGAGGAAGGAGAGGATACTGCTTTTGCGGTATCACCTGAGTTCAGTTTCTTTGTTACAAAGAAATAAAGAATGCCAGCAACCACCACCACGATGGTGCAGACGGCATAGATCATCGACATAGCGGCAATTTAACCTTGACTATCTCTCTCTCACTATATATTGACACAACAACAGTACAAAAAAAAAATACAGGAGATCTCCACGAGTTAATCCTTAATGACAACAATAGCAAAAACGGACTGTGCTATCTACCCTTTGTGAGTGAGTGCGTGAGTAATAACCTATTCTTTACCAGTCGAAAAGGAATACTTCGAAAGAGAGCTTTAAACAATTATAATAATATTAATAATATGATTGAAACAAATGACAGTAACAAGAAAAAAAAACTATCAATAATGATATACATATATAATAAAAATAATAATAATATAAAAAGAGACAACAAAAAGGATGATTTTCCCTCCATTATTAAGTGTGCAACAAAAATACATCTAATGCAGATAAAATGAAGAAAGTATGCTGAGAAGTCAGCTTTTTCAACAGAAAGAAAAAAAAAAGAAAAACAGTATTTATATTTTTTTGAACAAGATCGTTCCAGAAACATGTCCTATTAAAAGCACCATCTTCACAATCCTGTCGCCAAACTCCAAGCCTAAATGCATGTCTCAGGTAGTTCTTGTATATCAATATATATATTGACACGCCCATCCGTGCTCATCTCTTCCGAACAACAAAAAAAAAGAATGAAAAAAAACTGCTTGTAGTGACCGGTCAGACATGAAAAGCAGCAAACCAACACCAGCACACAAACTAAGGAATGAAAAAGTTTTAGAACACACTTCAGCAGTCATCCACATCACGCTTCTTCACGCCAGGGGGGGGGGGGGGGGGGTAAGTAGAAAAGGAAAAAAACGAATGAATATCAACGGCACCAATCGGATACATGGATGACCAGATAAGATGAACAGCACTAAACTGCCAGCCTACCGCCTTTCACACAAACGTCAATTTACTACCGCTGACAAAATCATCGCCCAACACAGTCGACAGACTGTGCTTCACTGGTACAGCATGAAAATAAAGGGGGAAACAAGTTCATAATGGCTTCTGCATCTCCCATTACTACTCTTTTCGTTGAAAGAGCACATTCATAAGCGCGTCTACCATCACGTCAAAAAAAAAAAATCAGCGTTGCGAAATACGTACATATGAAAAGGCAAATAAGCAAAAACATAATGAAAATAAGAAACAACTATAATATAAGCACATCCCTTCAATAAAAGCACGCAGACAGCTGTACAACCAACACATTTTATGCTGGGCTGCTGTGTAGCCACAGCTATTTGACACACACACACATATATATATGTAGGATCTTCAATATAAATACATACACATCCGCCCACTGCTGCAAAATGACAATAAGAATAAAAATAATAAGAACATTATGCATTATAATATATAAACACATAACAGAGCAACAAAAGTGTTGGTATCACCATCCGCTGGGTACTTCTCAAAATGCATCTCCAATACAAAACACAAAAACAACAGCAAAAAAAGGTGTCAAAAAAAAATAAAAAAAGACAGTGCATAAAATAATAATAATAATAATAAAATGCGGGAGCATTACATACGAATGTTGCTCCAGCGGGCAGCTGAACTCACCTCTACAAGATATTACACCGCAGCCCACATCAGACGTAAAGGTTTCCGCGGCAGTATTCACCACTACCGCATTGCCCGGGCACCAGTACGGGATGCACCTACAAAAAAAAAACTTCCTTGGCGATGCTCAACAGCTCTAGATTCTTGAATGTATGCAAAGAGCACTGCAGCGAGCTTTGCATGTTCTTGTGTGAAAGATCCGCGTACCGCAGGTTGGGCATGTCCATCCCAGTCCAGACAGGCAGGCTCCCGCACGCAGCGGTGTGGTGGATGTACAGTTGCTCAATACCCATCATGTAGCGCCACTTGTCGGGAAGAGAGCCTTTGAGCGAGGTGTAGCTCAGGTTCAGAACGCGCAGGGTCGACAACTTATATAAATCTTCTTGAAAGGTGCCGCGTATGCCAATGTTGTCGGAAAGGTCAAGCGCCGCGACCTGAATCGAACCAGCGTCACTGATCGCCATCCACAGGTTCCCCTCGAGACCGCGGTCACGGAGGTCCACGTGCACGCCGTCGTCCTCGCACGTGATTCCATCCCACGTGCAGTATCCATCTCCGGTCCAGTTGGACTGCAGGGTAGGGAATGCATTGCGGATACTGTAGAGCATGTTGTAGGTTGGCTGAGACCACTTGAGGGACTCAACATCGATGACTGCCGTGCTGAGCACGAGCAGCAGTACTGCCATGAGCGGCGGCAGAAGGGTGCGGGACATGTTGACGCTGCTACTGTGGTGGGTGTGATGGCGTGGCAGTAGTTAACTTGGGTGTCCTTTGCAGCGCAAAATGCACACGGAATGCTGGCGGTGCAGAAACAAAGCAAATAATAGAAAGAAATAAATAAATAAAACGTGGAATAGTAGAACATAGCAGCAATCATGAGGGATACTACCGAAACGCATGCAAGTGCGTTGGCGCAGAGTAACACGTACAGTGGGCTCAGTGCACAACACCCTTGCCTTGGAGCCTATGTGTGCTGATATCTATGGCTGTATCGCACATTATAACGTGGCAGATGCTATCAAGCTGTTTTTGTTTCCGATAACTTTCATAAAGAGACGTAATAAAAAGAAGTACTCTCCGTGTGATATGTATTCTGTTTTCTTCCCATTTACCACGCACACACACACATATATATATCCTCTTTGACATCAATAATCACCAAGAGAATTCGGCTTTACCTCCACGATTTGACAGCAGCAACCCAAGTTGCATTCCAAGTGCTGTTGGTCTCCGCTATTGTTGCGCATGAGACTACATTTCATTTTCTCTTTAGGTTATAGAGAGCACAAAAAAAGAGGTAAAAAATTATTTTTTTTGAAGGGTAGCACTGCGTGAAACCTTTTTTCCTGACATCAACTCAACTCGTACAAGCAGAACTTCACCGAAAATAAATGTTTTAAAACTGTGCAAGCATAGAGAATGAATCAATCGAGAAAAGAACGAGTTCACAGAACTCATCCCGTTTATTCCGTTGTGTAAGAGTAGAATATATCAACCACTCTTTTCTGTTAATTATTGTTATTACTGTTGAAAGCGTCAATTAACACTTGAAAAAAAAAAATTCTAAAAGAATGCTCTGTTTTGTGTTAAATGAGGGTCGGGAATACAGTGTCAACTATACAAATGCGATAAATAGAATCCAAAATTTGATGCAATCCACGCGCTCTTATTTTTCTTAAAAAAAAAACGAAACAGTCATGTGAAAAAGCACAGTGGCAAAAATGAACAAGTCAAAAATATTAAAAAAAAAACGGCGGAATCGACGGCATGTGAAGCTGAATCAGCGTTCCATCCTAAAAGAGAAGCATGCCAGTGATCCAAAAATAATTTTTGTATCTTCTTTCACTCACCATTACAACTATAAAGGGCAATGCGTGAACTGATTGGGCATGTGTCGCGATTAAAATGCTGACACATATACTTATTATATATATATAAAGAGAGAGGGAGAGACACACACACACGCACAGAAAGGTAGGTGTGCTTTGAAATACTTACAGCACAACTCCAGCTACACTACCGCAGAGTTGCAACTACATTGATAAATATATATATATATATATATATATAAACCACTAATCCAAATGCTCCGACGCACATTCGCTACAAGTCATTTACATGGTTCCCATTCAAATACCAAAAAAGGAAAGCGGAAATGAAAAGAGAACCAAGTGGGAAAATGTTATTTGCTAACCTCTCCCNAAATAAACCACTACTCTAAATGCTCCGACGCACATTCGCTACAAGTCATTTACATGGTTCCCATTCAAATACCAAAAAAGGAAAGCGTAAATGAAAAGAGAACCAAGTGGGAAAATGTTATTTGCTAACCTCTCCCTCCCAAAAAAAAAAAAGAAAACGGGGCACCCGCTGCAGCCAACGCACTCTGAACTTCAATTTATCCGTCAATGCGCAAAAACAAAAAAAACCTAATCATTCACTCTTAAAATGTTCAGCAATATGCATATAAAAAATTATATAGTAAGGGAAACAAAAAAGAAAAAAAACAACAGCAGCAACACAACTTTAAATGCACAAAACAAAAAATCATCCCTGATTCCCGATACCAAAAAAAAAAAAAAAATGAACTCGTACAAACCAACATCCGTTCACCATGTACGAATTTAGTACTATACAATTTTGCCTTCATTTTCGTTTTACTGCTTTTGATGCGTTTCAACGCGCTCATTACTGACGCACACCTGCACAATCCCCAGCGGGGTTACAGATCCTCTCCTTGCATTCAGGGTACCTCACTCCAGCCTCACTCGCTGCATCCATCAGAACGCTATTGATTCGCCAGGCGGATGGAATACAGCCACAAAACTCATTCTCGGTGATGTTGAGGAACTCAAGGTCCGTGAAGGTGGCCCACAGAAACTCAAGCGAGCCATGCATGTTGTTATGTGAAAGATCCGCGTACCGCAGGTTGGGCATGTCCACCCCAGTCCAGACAGGCAGGCTCCCGCACGCAGCGGTGTGGTGAATGCGCAGGGTTCTCAGAGTCCTCATGCCGCGCCACTCAGTCGGAATGGGTCCCCACAGCGACGTGTGGCTGAGGTCGAGCGTGCGCAGATATGACAGAAAACCCCAGTTGGCGTCGAACGATCCCACAACACCGCTGTTGTTTGACAGATCGACGCATGTCACAGTGACATACGGCGCCTCCTTCACATTGACAACAGGCATGTTTCCAGCGATGGCCCTTCCGCTCACATTCACTGACACGTCACCGTTCGATTCGCATATAACCCCATTCCACGCGCAGTACTCCTGTCCCTGCCATGAATCCGCAAGGGACGGAAACGCCTCACGGAAGGCTTGAAGGAAACGAAAGGTGTACATGTTAAACTGCGGCGGCTTAATAGTTGGCGGCGGTGTCGGTGGAGCCGGAGTGCTGGTTGTGCTCGTGGTCGTCGTCGTAGTTGTGGTTGTAGTGGTGGTAGTCGTGGTGTTAGGGATGTTGGGGGTATCAGGGCACTCCTCCACGTCGCCACACTTGTTTAACGTGCACGTCGCTGAATCGCCAGCCGCGGTCTGCTTGGCAGCGTCCACGAGCACGGTGTTCTGGTTCCACTCGGATGGGACGCAGCCGCAGATGCTGTTGCCTGCGAGGTTGAGCGACTCAAGGTGGGTGAATGTGCTCCAGAGTCGCGAAAGAGACCCGTGCATGTTGTTGCTCGAGAAGTCAGCGATGCGCAGGCCGGTCATCTTCCAGCTGCTCCAGTTGGGCAGGCTCTTGCACACGGCGGTGTGGTGGATGTACACCTCCTCGAGGGCCCTCATCGTGAACCAGACGTCGGGGATCGCGCCGCGCAGCGAGGTGTAGCTTAGATTCAGCGTGCGCAGCTGCACAAGGAACATCCAGTTCTCGTCAAACGGGCCCGTGATGCCAAGGTTGTCCGACAGGTCAATCGACACGACCTTGATCAGCGATTCCGGCACGCCACACAACGGGAGGCTCCCCTCGAGCCCGCTGCTGCGCAGGTTCACGTGCACCTCCTCGCCGTCGCACTGGACACCCTTCCAGTCGCAGTACTGATCCCCCGTCCACTTGGGCTGCAGGGCTGGCAACGCATCCGTGAAGCCGTGCAGGAACTTGTACGTCGCCGCATCCCACACATTAGGCGGGAGACTGGTGCTGGTAGTTGTTGTTGTTGTGCTCGTGGTCATCGTCGTAGTTGTGGTTGTAGTCGTGGTAGTCGGGGTGTTAGGGATGTTGGGGGTATCAGGACAATACTCAAAGTTTTCGTGATGGCACGCGTTGGCGGAGTTACACGTGCCGACATCGTACGCAGGAGTATTGAGAACCGCTTCCATCAACACCTCGTTGGTGTACCACGTGTATGGGACGCAGCCGCAGAACTGGTTGCCAGTAACGTTGAACGACTCCAGGTTGAACCTGCCCCAGCGTCGCGGAAGAGACCCGTGCATGTTGTTGCTCGAGAGGTCGACCATGCGCAGCCGTGCCATTGTCTGAACGTTCCACTTTGGCAGGCTCTCGCACGCAGCGGTGTGGTGGATGTACAGTTGCTCAATACCCATCATGTAGCGCCAGTTGTCGGGAAGAGAGCCTTTGAGCGAGGTGTAGCTCAGGTTCAGAACGCGCAGGGTCGACAACTTATATAAATCTTCTTGAAAGGTGCCGC
>JASANZ010002156.1:0-57156 GCA_030849805.1 Sergeia podlipaevii
ACGAGGTATACCCAGTAAGGGAGGCGCCGCAGGCGCAAAGTAATAGCACTGCATCGCCCACTGCCACTGGCATCACTAGGCACCCACGAGAGTATCTTGTTCAGCCCAGGACGCGCAACGTGAAGCGTGTTGCCCGCTGGGAGCCAGTCGAGTATGACCCTGCTGATGACAGCGATGATGAGTTTGAAATTGCGACCTGCATGAAGCCTGTGTACGAGGGTGAGGGCGAACAGGGCAATGAAGGCAACTCTGGCTTCAAGAACGGCAGCCCCGACTACGATGGCGACATCATGTCGTGCTTCGATGAGCCCAACCTACTCTACCGCATCATCAACAAGTCCGAGAAGTCCTGGGCCTTCTACAATGACAGCCACAACTACGAAGTGCACATCCAGTTCAACTTTGGCAAGCACTCCAAGATCGAGCCTCTTGGCAACACCACCATGGAGCGCAATGACGCTGGTGAGTTTGTGACTCAGGTCATCGTCTACCCCACCGAGACTGAAATGTTCATCAAGGGCTCTGTGAACGGTTTTAATAGCAAGCTTCGCGCCGTGCCCCTCAGCGCCGACTACCATAACGATCGTAGCCGCGTCTCTAACAAGAAGATCCAAGAGGAGCAGAACGCCATTCACAGCATCTGCGGCGGTAACAATAAAGCGGAAGAGGTTCTTCAGGCTTGCATTGAGAACGGCGTGATGTTCGTCGATCCCGAGTTCCCTCCGTGCCAGGAGTCTCTTGACATGGGTGCCAAGAAGCCTTTCAAGCACCTCGCCTGGGCTCGTCCTCAGATGTACCTGCCTGAGGAGATGGCCGATCAGGTCCGTCTGTTCCGTGGCAACGTTGTCCCTGGCTCTGTCAACCCTGGTGAGCTTGGTGACTCTTGGGTGATGTGCTCGATTTCCAGCATCACTGAGGAGCCTGCTCGTCTCAAGAGCATGTTTCGTCACCCTGAAGGCAAGGCCGCTGCTCAGCGCGAACGCGCCGTCGGCGCATATCGCGTCACCTTCAGCAAGAACGGCTGGTGGCGCAGCGTGCTGGTGGACAGCTACCTCCCCATCTCTGCCGGCAAGCCGAAGTACGCCAAGAGCGTCACCGACCCCGCTGAGATCTGGCCCTGCATCCTCGAGAAGGCCTACGCCAAGCTCCACGGCAGCTACGCCAAGATCTGCTCCGGTGACCCGCTGCATGCCCTTCACGATATGACTGGTTACTCTACTGTTCGTTTTGATGATGTGATTACTAGCAGCCAGGCTGATGATAAGCAGCAGCTGTTCCGCGATCTGCAAAATAGCATCCGCGCTGGTTACACGGTGATCTTCAACACCCCCGGTAAGGACGCTCACAGCAGTGGCGCAAACAGCGAGGACACGGCTCTTATGGAGGACTACAAGCATCTGGGGCTTCTCACTGGCCACGCCTACACAGCCATCGACGCTCGTGAATTTCCTGAGATCGACACTCGTCTTGTGAAAATCCGCAACGCGTGGGGTCGTGGCATCGAGTGGAACGGCTCTTGGGGCGATGACGATCAAAAGTGGGCTGAGCACCCCAACGTCGCTGAGGAATGCAACTTCCAGAAGGCCGAGGACGGTATCTTCTGGATGACCTGGGAGGAAGCCCGCAAGTACTTCAACGGTGGCGGTATCTGCTTTTCTCACTCACCTTCCTACGACTACCGCGTCAACTGTGCCTTCAATGATTGCATCCCTTCCGTCGTGCTTGAGGTGGATGTCAAGTCCCCCACCTGGGTCACTTTTGTCATCTCCCAGCAGGATAAGCGTGAACATGAGAATAGCAACTACGACTACCAGCCCGTCATGATCTCTGTGGCTGAACCGGAAGGCGAGGACAACTACAGGGTCACCCTCAACTCCACCACTAATGGTATTCACCCCAGTTCTGAGAAGTGGACCTTCCTCCAGGGCCGCGATGTGTCGCTCATCAAGAAGTTTGAGGCTGGCAAATATCTTGTGATTCCCCGCATGTTCGCAAAGGCGGGTCAGCCCGAGCAGGTGCCCTTCGTTCTCGGCGTTATCGCTAACAAGGAGATTGGTACTGATGAGGTAACTGTGCGGTTCGCCACCATAGACTCCAGCAATCGTGTCTTTGAGAACTTCCCCAAGTTTGAGCCCGAGCTGACTCAGGCCACCGAAGTCCAGTTCCAGAAGCGCTGCCTTGTGCCGCCTTTCCCTATCACCACCAGCGGCCAGTCCATCGAGTAAACGAGGAAAAAAATATATGACGCGAGATAGTTTACAAAGAAAAACATTGTAGCATCTTTTTGTTGTTGTTTTCACTATTGTTGTTGTAAATGCTGCATGTTTTGACTGTTTAATTGTGCTATGGTTGCCACCGTATATACATACATGCATTTTGGCTGTTCTTTTTTTTGTTGTTGTGTTTTTTTACTCATGCTGATTTCCTTTTTTTTACCTCTCTCTTTTGAGGGGAATAGGGGGAGGGGAACGAGGCTTTGCAAGAGGGAGAACAACAATAGCGAAAGAGCAGTGTCTGCTTTCTTTTTTTATCCAAAAAGGCTATATAAAACAAAGGAATAAAGGCATGCGTAGTGGTGGTAGTAGTCGTTGTAGCAGCGCACAAAGAGCTCCGTCTAGGTCTTTTTCCTTTTTTTTTCTATATATAAGAAAGGGTGTGGAAGTGCATTGACGTTTCTTTTTATTACTATTATTCGAGATGTACACACTTAGACAGGAAACTATAAAAGGCGAAGAGTAGATTAAGCAACAAGTGCTTCATTTTGCCTTTGGTTTTATATGTTTATTTTCTTTCCTACTCAGGTCATGATGCATTATCATATACGATGTCCCCACTCTACGTGGGCCTGCTGCTGCTTCTGCTCTGTTGATAGTAGTTGTTGTTTTTTAAAATTTATATATTTAGGGCAATGTGTTAAATATTCATTTAGTTTTTCAGGTTGCCTGTTCTTTTTATGGGCTACTTTATATCCCTTTTCTTCCGATGTTTCAAAACTTTTTTTTTCCCCTTTGCACAGGAATACAATGTGTTTCTTGTGTTTTGTTTTACACGTAAGTTTTTTTATTTTTTTATTTTTCGGAGACTTGATCATTTTTTTTTTTCTTTTCCTACTGTGTTGATGCAGACGTTGAGCAGTATGTGTATGCGTGTGCAGCTAGAGTGTTTTTGTATGTATGGGTGCCTGGGTAAATGAAGAAAGTTGTCTTACCCTTTTTAAGCCTCTCTTTTTTCTCTTTTAGTTGCTGCCGCAACAGAATATGAGGAGCGGATAGAAGAGGGGGGACGGGGGAAGGTAGCTAGTGTGTGCATGATGCCACGCATATAAGCCCCAAAAATGTATTTCAAATATTATATTTCTTTTTTATTCCTTATTTTTCATTTTTTGTTGTTGTAATTATGCTGATTTTTTCTTTTTTAATCGCATCCCCACCCTTCTACTTCTGCAACGAACAAATAGGGAGAGAGAAAAAAACGTGATTTTGCGCTTTTTGGTTACCTCAAGCGTGGGCCATTTTCCCCTTTCTTTGCCCTTGTCATGCTTTTTTTTCTTTCTTTGAAGGGTCCCGAGATGTGTGTGTGTTGCTCCACATGGGTGTCAAAAAAAAGATTGATGCGTAGGCACACAGGAGTGCATAGGTGTATGTGGGCGGCAGCAAAAATTTGAGCTCTTGGGCTTGGCAGATATGGTGGTAGGAGAGAGAGAGAGAGAGCCGACACCAAGATTGGTTCTTTCTCTGCGAATGTTCTTTCCCTCCCTATAAGAGAGGAATTTCTAGAAGGAACCATCCTGTATTTTCTTTTCACAAACTGCAATGATGGAAGCTTTGCTTGCATAAACGGATTCTGAACAAATTTTTTTTTGTCGAAACTTGCCACAGTGTCTCAGTTTGTTTATTTTTTTTTTTGTACCCCTTTTTTCTTGTTCTTCATAGAGCCTTTATGGCATGAGTATAATATATATGCTATGTGCTAGTCAGCGAGAATGGTGGAGCTGCTATATTTTCGTTATTCCCGTCTTCATGCTCACAGCAGCATTCCGCTTTCGCCGCCCCCTCTGTGCTTGCATGCATAGCGGGGGGTATGTGATGGTGGAGAGGAAAGATGCAACGAGCTCATTGCTGTGGAGCAGATGCAACAATCATATTGGCTGTTTTTTTATCTTTCTTTTTTTCTCTCTCTTTAGTTACCTACCGGGCACATCTTTGCTTTTCTTTCATGTATGAGGAGAGTAGATACATATGTAAGCACTATTGTTCAAGGGGTGGAGAGGAAAGAGAAAGCACACGGAAAGAGAAAAAGAGAGATTACAAATAGCAACCAAGCTTGCGATTTGGGTGTTCGATAATGTGAGAGACGAAACGGCAATGAGAAGGAACATAGATCCTTTTCTGTTACTGTTACTGCATGTATGCGTTCTGGTATCTAACACTTTTAAATGGTGTATACGTATTTGCACATTCAGCAGAGATATCATTTTTTAAAATGAAACGCGAACACACACTCACAGAATACATATATATCGAAAGAATGGAAATGCTGCGTTTCTACATATTCTCAAATCGGAAATACGAGGCTCCTCGGCCAAGTATTTTGGCACTTCCTTGCTTAATGCTTTACTCTCTCTTATTCTCTCTTCCCTCCTTTAATATATATATATATATATACGACTTATGATCGCAAAAAGGGAGTGAAAAGAAGAAGAAGAAAATCGCGCACTGCCTATAGCAGGAAAAGAGAGTATATGATACTACATATTTATGCACCATTTAAGTTTTTTTTTTCTTCCTCCTTCGTCCCTTTGAAGTGGCCCTCCTTTAGTGCACTGTAGCATTGGGAGGGGGGTGAGAAACACTGTGTGGCTGATATATATACTCTCTTTGTTTCCCCTCCCCCGCCCCTTTACTTTCTTCCATCAACATTATTTATGTGTGTTTGCTTTTCATTTGACTTTGCCCCCTTTCATTTTGAGGGAAAAGGCATTTAAAAAAAGCAGTATGTGTGTGCTGTCCTTTCATTTACGTTTATAGCAATCAATACTAATAGCGGTGAAGAAGTGAATGGTATACCCACCAGAAGAGAAGAGAAGGAGAGAGAGGGGGAAAAAAAAAAAGAATGTGATGCGTGTCACCGCTATAGAAGTTAGAAAAAAAGAAAAGAAAAAAAGAAACGAGAAGATTGATTTCTGATTGGGTCCTATTGACCACAATAAAAAGATCTGCAAAAAAAATCTTCTTTGAGCACAGCACAGAGTCAATAAATACTTTTATACGTCTCCTCTATTTATTAAAAAAGAAAGCATCACCAGATTATTTTGCTTATTTGTTTTTGATTGACGGAAAATAAGCTTTCAGTGTCAAAAATTGATCAAAAAGTACTATTGAATAAAATGCTAACAGATTCAATCACAATTAGCTCTTAGCCAATGTATTCATTGCTCCTGCTATATATCCTTTTCCCCCAATTTTTTTTCCCCTCTCAAGTGCATATATATCTTTACGAATTATCACCTATTCATTTTTTGTAGTATTTTGCGTATCCCTTTTTATCAGAAAAAAGGAAGTTAGCTTACTATTGCGCAAAGCAACAAAAAAAAAAAAGAAGAAGCGACAAACCAATCAGCAGTGAACGAGAAAGCAAATGTCCAACCGCGGCTCTATTTCTCAGGGTGAGATGCCAAGCAACCACAGCGGCTCTCCTCATCGCTCTGATAGTGCCTCCCCCAACAAGATGATGATGGCTCGTGGTGCTCCTCAGTACCGTGGACAGCTTGTGAAGCCCAAGACGCGCAATGTGAAGCGTGTTGCCCGCTGGGAGCCCGTCAACGCCAACGTGGATCAGGAGGATGACGAATTTGACCTAGCGACCTGCATGAAGCCTGTGTACGAAGGTGAGGGTGAACAGGGCAATGAAGGCAACTCTGGCTTCAAGAACGGCAGCCCCGACTACGATGGCGACATCATGTCGTGCTTCGATGAGCCCAACCTGCTCTACCGCATCATCAACAAGTCCGAGAAGTCCTGGGCCTTCTACAATGACAGCCACAACTACGAGATGCACATCCAGTTCAACTTTGGCAAGCACTCCAAGATCGAGCCTCTTGGCAACACCACCATGGAGCGCAATGACGCTGGTGAGTTTGTGACTCAGGTCATCGTCTACCCCACCGAGACTGAAATGTTCATTACTGGATCCGTCAACGGCTTCACCAGCAAGCTTCGCGCCGTGCCTCTCAGTGATGACTATTACAACGAACGCCACAATATCGCTGCCGAGAAGATCCAAGAGGAGCAGAACGCCATTCACAGCGTCTGCGGCGGTAACAATAAAGCGGAAGAGGTTCTTCAGGCTTGCATTGAGAACGGCGTGATGTTCGTCGATCCCGAGTTCCCTCCGTGCCAGGAGTCTCTTGACATGGGTGCCAAGAAGCCTTTCAAGCGCTTCGCCTGGGCTCGTCCTCAGATGTACCTGCCTGAGGAGATGGCCGATCAGGTCCGTCTGTTCCGCACGAAGCCTCAGCCTGGTTGCGTGGACCCTGGTGAGCTTGGTGACTCTTGGGTGATGTGCGCGATTTCCAGCATCACTGAGGAGCCTGCTCGTCTCATGGGCATGTTCCGCCACCCCGAGGGTCGCGAGGCTGCTCTGCGCGAGAATGCCGTCGGCGCATATCGCGTCACCTTCAGCAAGAACGGCTGGTGGCGCAGCGTGCTGGTGGACAGCTACCTCCCCATCTCTGCCGGCAAGCCGAAGTACGCCAAGAGCGCCACCGACCCCGCTGAGATCTGGCCCTGCATCCTCGAGAAGGCTTACGCCAAGCTCCACGGCAGCTACGCCAAGATCTGCTCCGGTGACCCACTTCACGCTCTCCAGGATATGACCGGCTTCTCCACTGTCCGCATCGATGACGAATTCATCAACTCTGCAGTGGTGTCCCCCGATGCTGACTCCGTCCTTAAGGATGTGCAGAGGGGTCTCAGCGCTGGCTACACAGTGATCTTCAGCACTCCTGGCAAGGACCCTAAGAACACTGCTGCCAATGACTCAGACGTGGTGGAGCAGTACCGCAAGGTGGGCCTTCTCACTGGCCACGCCTACACTCTTATTGACGCTAAGGCCTTCCCTGATCTTGAGACCTGTCTCGTGAAAATCCGCAACGCGTGGGGTCGTGGCATCGAGTGGAACGGCGACTGGGGCGACAACTCCAAGAGGTGGGACGAAAACCCCGACGTCGCTGAGGAATGCAACTTCCAGAAGGCCGAGGACGGTACCTTCTGGATGGACTGGAAGGATGCTCACAAGTACTTCAACGGTGGCGGTATCTGCTTCTCTCGTGATAGCACGTACGACTACCGCGTCAACTGTGCCTTCAATGAGTGCATCCCTTCCGTCGTGCTTGAGGTGGATGTCAAGTCCCCCACCTGGGTCACTTTTGTCATCTCCCAGCAGGATCGCCGCAACCGCGAGGAGGGCTACGAGTATCAGCCCGTCATGATCTCTGTAGCTGAGCCTCATGAAGGCGACAACTACAAGGTCAGTGTCAACTCCACCGCCAGCGGTATCCGCCCCAGTTCTGAGAAGTGGACGTTTCTCCAGGCTCGCGATGTGTCGCTCATCAAGAAGTTTGAGGCTGGCAAGTATCTTGTGATTCCTCGTCTCATGTCTATGGAGAAACAGGATGATCGCGTGCCGTTTGTCCTCGGCATCATCACCAACAAGGCTGTTGGTGCCGATTTGACAGTCAACTTCAAGCGCATGGACAAGGAGAACCGTGCCTTTGAAAACTTTCCCAAGTTTGAACCTGAGCTGATTGAGGCTGACAGCGTTCAGTACCAGTCCCGCACTCCTGGTGCTGGCTTCCCCGATACTCAGTCTGGCGATTGCATCGCGTAGTGGTCTAAGCAATGCAAGTGATCTACTCTTTCACTGACAAGAGATGGCACACATACACACACGCGCATTCGTTTTGTGTGCCTGGTGGGTATCTCCTTGATCGCTCTATTGCATTCTGCTTTCTGTCTCTCTAAAAGGAAAAGCTATAAAACCAGACATTCTTTTTAAATGGCTTTTTTTTTTGTGTGTGTGTGAGAGATGAGCGTTTCTCTTCGTTTTCTTGGGAATTGCTGTTTTGACGCACACTTTGTGCAATGCATATATATGTGTGTGTGTACATGCGCGCGAATGTGTCGGTGTTGAAGGTAAGCGCATTCTGAACTGAGTATTGCAGGTGTTCTGAGTTGAGTTTTTTCTCTTTTCATCACCCTCTGTTACGATGAAGATTGATGTGCTGTGCATATGCTTTTTTTTTTGTTGTTGTTTTACCGTCATGATGATGATTATTATTATCATTGCTATTATGTGTTTTTTTTTTTAATTTCGCTTTCTTGCGTCGGATGGCACGTTTGTAGAAGAAGAGGGAAAGGAGAGGAAGGAAGAACACTGATATAGCTGCGCATATATTGTGCTTGTGTCCAGTTTGCACCAAGTCTTGTGCTGTGGACCCCCTACCTTACTTTATTTTTTTTATGAATGGGAGAGGGAACGCAGAGAGGAGACGATTGCTTTTTCTACTATTATTATTTTTGGAAGATCAACAAATTTGTAAGAATCAGGAAATTTGTATTTTTCTTCAAAAAAAACCTTGTTTTCTTTCCATTTTTCTTTATCTTCGAGGTTTCTCTCATTTTCTCTTTCTTCCTCGTTCTTTCGCTCCTCACTTCGTCATGCTGGTGTACGTTTTCTTACTTCACATGCGTCTTTGTGCCAATATGAATTGAGAGAAAAAGAGGCGAAACACTGAGAAGATGAGTGAGGCAGCAAGGAAGAAATGAAGAAATCATATGGGCGTGGAGCACGGGAAAGGGATATATGCTGGTTGGCAGCGAGTGCAGATGAAGCGCATCACCATTGGCGGAGACTTGATCAAGTGAAAGAAATGAATTACCCTCCCCTCTCTTTCTTTTAAATAATATATGGAGCTAGGGAACAAAGAGGAAACTTCATTCACTCTACTACAATCACATCACTTCCTTTTATTTATTTGTTTATACTCTGCTTTTTTTTTTTAATCTTCCCGCTGCCAGTACAAATCTGTCTTGCTGTAATTTCCGGTACAACAGGAACTGTGTTAGGCGGATAGGAGGAAGACGAAGACAACAACAATATAGATACATATATATAAGCCCACACATACCGAAAGGGACAAATGTCTCATATCTGAGCGACTATGTAGAGTCCCACAACGACGAAGGTGCGGGGAATAGAGGAGAGGAAAGAAGAAAAAAAAATTAAAGGGACTCTTGCACAATATCTTATATCTCTATTTTTTCTTTTTTTTTAGCAATTTTGGTTTAGTTTACCTTTTTTTTCTTTTCTTTTTGACTGCAGTGGAAAGAAAGCATTTTATATGAATGAAACGCCGAAGGGAAGAACAGGGAGAGAAAAAGAAAAGAAAAGAGAAGCTTAGCGTTTTTTTTTTCTTTCTGTATATATATATATGTATGTATATATATATATCTGTGTGCTTCACATCATGTCGCGTTAACTTTATTATTATTTCTATTATTACGTTTTTTTATTATTATTATTCAGCATGGGCATATGTTGTGTCGCCTGCCCCAAGTAGAAGGAAATATATATGTGTGTGTGTGTGTGTGTAATCAAGTGCTCCCTGAAGACGGCGTACACTTTTCTAGTCTCTCGCTGGACATTACACATACGTTGCACATGTCACTAAAGAAGTAAAACTATCTTCTCCTGTCACTATTTTCAGTTGTTACAGTTGCATTCTTCAATGTTGTTCTTGTTTGTTTCTTTGTTTAGTTGTATACTGCTCTATTTGCCCCTCTTCCTCTTCTTTTCCTTTACCATTGTCATATGCATAGTAAAATTCTTATCCTTTTCTTTAGTATCATTCAGCACTCTCCCTTTTCTAAAAAAGGAAAAGAAGTTCCCTCTGTGTTCACATAAGAAATACGCGACCCAGCAGCACAAGGCAAACAATCGGGAAAAAAGAACAATTTTTTTTCTCTCGCTTCATCCGCTTTTCTACACGTTCGTCAGCAATCTACAGTCTTTGCGCGTACAACATATTCTTTTTTTACTTCCACATCCAAACTCACAAAAAAGAACGAGAAACGCCAAGTTATAAAAAGCAAACAACAACAAAAAGATACCATGTCTATGAACAAGGGCAAGATCGATGAGTTTAATGAGGGTACTGTGGTGCAGAGGCCCAGTGACTCTCAATACAAGTACGGCAAACCCGTTACCTCTGGCGAAGTCACTGCCTGCTTTGATGATGGTCTTCTCTTCCGCATCAGCGAGCCAAAGAACAACAACCGCTGGTCATTTTACAACGACACAGTCAACTGCCAGATGCGTGTGCAGTTCATCTTTGGAAAGGAGTCCAAAATCAAGGCCCTCGAGAACACAGAGCTCGAGCACCTTGATAGTGGTTCCTATCGCGCCACTGTTATGGTTTACCCACTAGAGACAGAGCTCTTTGTTGAGGGTGACATCAATGGATACACCAGCAACATCCGTGCCATGCCTCTCAGCGAGGACTACTTGAAGGATATGGCCAGGCAGGACAACGAATTTGTAAAGGTAGAGACGGCCGCCGTGTACAACCTGGTCGGGAAGGACGCGACTACCGACCAGACCGTGCGTGCGTGTGTAGAGAACAAGGTCAAGTTTGTTGACTTCTCCTTCCCACCTGATCAGAAGTCCCTGCAGATTGGCTCGATGCTCAAGTTCAAGGTGCTGCCGTGGGAGCGCCCCTGCATGTACCTCTCAGACGAAAACGCTAAGCAGACGCGCCTCTTTCGCAACGGTGTTCACCCATGTAACATCGACGAGGGCGACCTTGGTGACTCGTGGCTTACCGGCGCCATTGCTTGCATTGCCGAGTTTCCTGACAAGGTTCGTGACGTGTTCCGCCACCCAGAGAGTGTAGAGCTGGGCCAGCAGGAACGCCAGCTTGGTATCTATCGCGTCACGCTCAACAAGAACGGATGGTGGACGAGCGTCGTGGTGGATGATTACCTGCCTGTGGCGGGTGGCCGCCCGAAATTTGGACGCTCCAAGGGGGATCCGGCCGAGCTGTGGATCAGCATTCTCCAGAAAGCGTATGCCAAGGTCTTTGGTGGCTATGGCTTCATCATTGCTGGCGATCCGTTCCATGCCATGCAGGACATCTGTGGGTTCCCCTGCTCTACTTTTGACAACGCTTTTATCGAGTCCACCCTGAACGAGACGTACGAACTCTTTGAACATCTGCTCAAGTACACCCATCTTGGCTACCAAATTCTTTTCACCACACCAACTCGCGAGTCCATCATGACCGCACGTGGCTCTACCTCGTGTGGTTCCCCCTCGCAGGCCGAGACTAGCTACGATAGAGCTGGGCTGCTGCTCGGGCACACCTACGCCGTGCTTAAGATTGGCTACTTTGAGCAGTACAACCTTCGGCTCGTGCAGTTCCGCAACCCATGGTCTGAGGTGAGTTCTGACTGGAAGGGTCCATGGAACAAGAAGGATAGTCGCTGGCAGAAGCACCCTGAAATCTGCAACTACTTTAACTTTGACCAGGAAGATGACGGTACGTTCTTCATGGAGTGGCCAGACGTGCAGGACTTTTTCGTTGGCTGCGGTGTCTGCTTTCTGCAGCACCCCATGAACGACTACCGCATCCGCGGTACATTCTTTCAGAACGTCCCCACCACTTGCCTTGAAATCAGTGTTTCCAAGCCAGTCATCATGACCATCGTCCTCTCGCAGGACGACAAGCGCGGCACCACAAAAGCCGAGTACGCGCCTATCATGATTAGCCTTGCACACGGCTGCGGCGCCATCTCACCCATGTGTGTCGACTTCAACAGCGGCTTCGACAACGACCACCCGACACCTGAGTACACCTTCCTGCAGCGCCGGGATGTGAGTTTGTTCTATGAGTTCCGCCCTGAGAACTCCCCTTACATGGTGGTGCCACGCTCCATGAGTCAGTACGCACAGCTGCCCTACGTGCTAGGTCTGCTCTCGCCTTTCGAGATTGGTACGGAGCGGAGCGACGTCAGAGTTGCCTTCCGCGCTCTTGCGCCAGAGAATCGCGTTTTTGATAATTTCCAGAAGTTCAACTGCGAGACAGTGGCAACGGAAACGGAGTTCCAGGTCAAGGGTGTCAATCAGTTCTTCCCTGACATCTACGTTGGTACGATCATTCAAACCTCTAATGATTAATAAGGGGGGGGGGGTATGTGGAATATGTATGGTGGTGGGGAGCATCTGTACTTCATACATACACACACATACATCGCATAGAGAAGAGGAAGGACTAGGAACGAGAAAGAAAGCAAAAAAAAAAATTTTTTTAAAGTGAGAGTGGGAGGCAGAGGGGAGTAAATGTAAAGGCGCTTCTTAGCATATTTTGGTACAGTTGAAAGAGATGCGAGCATATTTATTGCATTATGTCTCCCTTCTCCTTTTTGCTAAAGAAAGAACCGATTTTTTTTTTTCTTCTTCTTTGCTTCCTTTGAGGTGCTTATTCTGTTTGGGCAGCGCATTTGCTGCGCAAAGGGCATGTACTACGAGTACAGCAGCCTCCACCCACAAACACCGTTCTCCACCCTTTTTTTTTTTCTGCCGTGGTTCATCATAGTCAATGCAGTTATATATATATTTGCCTTTATGCACAAAAAGAAAAAAAGTGCAATATAGTTACTTTAAGAAATATGAAGACTGAATTTTTTCCTAGGAAAATCGTTCCCCCCCCCTTCTTCGCAGCATTTATTTATTTATTTATTTACGCTTTTCTCTTGTGTGATTATGTTCTTTATTTATGTTACATATGGACATGCCTGTATGTATTTCTTCTCCTTTTATTGTTTTTTTTTTTGCTTGTTGGTTTGCGTGAAGCCTTCCAGCTTTCATCCTCATTGTTGTGTGTATTTTTGTGGTGTAATATATATTATCCCTCCCCCTCCCCTCTATTTTTCTTGTAGCTGTTATTATCATTGATTTTGCGTTAGGAAAGGTTTCGCCCTCGGAACTGGCGTTGTGGTGTTGTGAATATATAAATTCTCTTTCAAAAGAAAGTTGGATTTGTTGACTCGATTGGTAGTTGCGATGATGAGTATGTACTGAATCAAATAGAACAAGAGAAAGTCCACCAAACCCCTTAGAAGGGGATTATTGCGGCGCTTTGCTTTGTGCATGTGTGCATGACATACGCATGTTCGTGCTCGTTTTTTTTTTTTTTTTGGCAAACGTTTCTTTTTTTTTTTCAAGAAAAAAACGAAAAATACATCTGTAGCAGCTCTTGTGACATAAACCCAGCTATTGGCTCGTTTTCATACTTACTGTTACCTGCATCGTTGGTAGTATTATCGAGGTACATGATGTTTAGTATATATATATATATAAATGACCGCTTCTTTTTGAGTGCTTGTGCATCTTTCACCGACAATTCTTTATTCCGCTGCCTTTTGTTATTTTCTTTTTTTTTCCTTTTCATGTGCAGGCGTTTTTTTGTTGGCGCACAAGGAATCATTTTCTTTTATTTTTCATCCAATACCTTTTTTTTTTCTAGCAGGACTATGGCCTCTAGGATCTTCATAGATACAGGAATCAGTTGATTATTGATTTATCGTTTCATCTTCTTCCCTCTCTTTTCTTTCTTTATGTGCGTGTATGAGTTAACGTTGCTGACGTAAGCCATGGGGAGAGAGGGAGAGTGGGGGATAGGTGAATACATAAAGAAGCAATGGCTATTCTTGTTCACAAAAGTGTATTTATAAATGTGCAAAATGAAACAATTTAAAGATAAAAACAGCGACAGGAAAGGGGGGGGGAATGCGGTGGAAGAAAAGAGAAAAGAAAGGGGTCAAAAAAGGATATAAGGAAACGGGGAAGGGGGGAGAGGGAAAAAAGAGCGCATTTTTCTCCCCCTGTCTCTTGATCAACTCTGTTCGCAAGGGTTGAGTAGATTCTTTTTTTTGTGTGTGTGTTTTTTTGATATATCTTTTTTTTGTAGTTTTATCACGTTTTCTCATGTGAAAAAAATGTCCTTAAAACAAAGAAAAAAAATATCGCAATCAAGCAAGGATTCATTTTCCTCATTAAAAGCTCAGAGGTACACTGGCCTTTATTGTGGTGCAGTGACCGTGCGACTTAAAAGTTTTTTGCTGTTGTTGTTGCTGCTGGAACTGCAACCACACTCAATCGGTCTTGTTGTCTCTTTCTTCACTTCTTTTTTTTCCCTCTCTATGCGTGTAACAGCAGCCTTTGCCGTATCCAAGTGAGTTGCTCAGAAACAACTACTTGTTTGCGTGCTTTATAAAGGTTTTCTCCTCAACCGAGAGGAAGAGAAAAAAGAAGAGGTGGCCGACATTGAATGGCTTTTCTTTTCTCAAATATATACACATAAAAATTTTTTTTTTTTATCACAGCATTCGCAAACCGAAAAAACAGAAGCCTATTTGGGCTGATTCACAACAAACCATTCTGAAACAACGAAGTTAATAGCACTACTCTTACAAGGAGAAGAAGGATACGAATAGCATTCTCCCCTTCTCCTCTCCTATATAGAACGTGAGCTATTACTTTTAAAAGATATATATATATATATTTATTACGACAATTAATCATCTCATCACTTATGAAGAAAGAAGCTGGGGTAGACGGGGTTTCCGCGACGAAACCGAAGATTGTGGTGTCGCGCAGGCCAGTCGGTGGCACCATCACTAGCTTAGGCAATGGCCGAGAGTGCGGAGGTAGCACAGGCAACGGCGGCTTTGACAAAAGGCTCTTCACCCAATCTGTCTCCTCAGAACCGCCCCAGTACCAATGGATGCATTGGGGGCCAGCGATTGCAGGCGAAGTAGTGCCATGCTTCAAAGGTGGCTTCCTCTATAGAATCTACGACAGGGAATCGCACATGTGGGCGATGTATAACGACACCTATGTGTACGAAATGCACGCCACCTTTTACTTTTCCGCGGACTCGGCCATCGTACCCATTCTTGGTCCTACGGTCGAAGCGAGCACGGACGATGATCACAGTGAGACGTGCATCACCGTTGTAGTGTATCCTATGGAAACTGTGACCTTTGCCCGAGGCGAACGGTGTCGCCACCGCAGTGAGTTTCAGGGAGCGACGCTTTCAAAGGAGTATCTTGCATCTGAACGGAATGTGGCCGAGGAGCAGGTGGCGACCGCCAAGGCTACTATTGCTGCCCTTAGGGCAACGTTTAGTCATTGTGAAGAAAACAACTTCTCCTCTATCTTTACACATGTTGCAGAGAGCAGCAACAACAAGATAGTTCCAGATGGTGTGGGCTTCAATTTCCGCCATGCAGCCTTCGCAAGCGTCAGTAGTGCTGCTCTTACCGCATCAGAGCTGTATGGTAGTGGTGGTGGTGGAATCCACGGTGGCAATGCGAACTGCTGCCGTACAGCCAGAATAGCAGCACAGGAGGAGATGAAGGTACTGGGCCTGTGTAGGCGCCATTCAATTACTTTTGTAGATCCTTCTTTTCCACCTGACTTCCACTCTCTCAACTCCGTCGTGGATGTTCCCATGCGCCTGTCCGGGCGAGAGGTGAGTGCAAGTGGCTGGCAGCGGCCCCGCGACTGTGTTCCTCCGCATCTATACCCGTGGCTATCCCTTTTTGGAAGCGGCGTCAGCCCTGTGGGTATTGATCGTGGTGACTTGGGTGATGCGTGGGTGATCAGTGCCATCGCCGCGCTTGCGGAGAGGGAGGATAGTGTGAAGGGCATGTTTCGCATTCCACCAGCATGTATAGACACGATTGCTGATTTGTCAGCGTTTTGTACAACCACCTCTACTACCAGTAGCAGAAAGGACAGCGGTACTGGCTATATTGGCGTATGTCATGAGAAGGGCGGCGTCATCATCGGCAATAGCAGCAGTGTCAACCAGCACCATAACAAAAGCAACAACAGCAACATCAACAACCATCAGCGTTGTACCAAGGTGGCGAAAAGCGGCGGGGGTGACTGCGATGAAATGATTGCGTATCAAGTCTTACTCAACAAGGATGGACTTTGGCAGTGGATACTGATAGATGCGTACTTGCCAGTTATTGGCAAACGTGCCCGCTTTGCGAAGTTGAAGGGACGGCGCTTGTACGACATGTGGGCTTCCTATCTTGAAAAGGCCTACGCGAAGCGTAAGAACGGATACGTGAACATCATCAACGGCGATCCACTGTTTGCGTTGCGAGATTTTACAGGATTCCCAACATCGCGCCTCGATACTGACTTTCTCCTTAGCAGAACAGATGCAGAGCACAGCACCGCGTTCTTCCAGCGCTTGTGCGGCGACCTTGACAATGGCAATCTTGTTCTCCTTAGTGCTCCTGGCAGGAGCGAGGAGCGCGGAATGCGTGTTCACCTGAGTGACCACGGCCTCCTTGTCGGATACGCCTACACCGTTTTGCATGCAACCACTGTCGCGGGGTTTGAGCTGCTGCTCATTCGCAACCCATGGCGATCCGGGGCGGAGTGGAAAGGTCGGTGGTGTGCCGGCTCACAGAACTGGACCAAGTACCCAGCTGCCGCTGCGGCCTTCCCCACTCGCTATGGCCTCACCAGCAACGGTAATGGTGGCGGCGAAGGATTGGTGAAGGACGAGGAGGATGACGGAGACACGCTAGTACTTGAGTGGGCAGAGGTGCTCACTTTTTTTGCCAGCTGCGGTGTTGTCTTTAACCACCACGGCTACAGTGACTACCGCATCGCGTCGAGCTTTGCAGGCAGCATACCTGGGGTGTGCATGGAGATTACCGTCACGGAGCCAATCTCACTTACCTTGTCGCTATCGCAGCCCGACCACAGTGGAACCCCACAACAACTGGAGGAGTACGCACCAATTATGCTGTCTATTACTGGTAAGGTGAATGACTCAGCGGAGTATCACAATCTCGCCAACTCAGCCGCAGATGCATCCAACCCAATCCCAGGCTTCACCTTTCTACAAGGTCGAGATGTGGCGGCTATGTACACCTTTGTGCCTGAGCAATCACCCTATCTTGTTGTCCCAAGGAGACTGTTGGTTGCGTCCGAAGAGGAAGATCTTTTATTCACGTTAGGAGTGCTGTCTGAGCAGCCTCTTACACGTGGAGGGCAAGCGCAAGTGCGCCTCAAGAAGCTGTCTGCTGGCAACGGCGTGTTCCGCAACTACGCACGCTTCGTCTGCGATGCGGTGGAGGAGCCAGCGTGTGTGCAGGTGAAGAAAGGATCTCAGCTGAATGAATACTTTACATCAATTTTGAACGCCTGATAGTGCATTTTATGGTTGTGGCTGTTGGCTTTTCATACCTCCCTCCTTCCCTCCCTTTTTTTCTTCTTCTTTAGCATTATTGCTTTATTTTGGTTGCTTACTGTTCTTCATTTTTTTTTTTTCACTTTTTTTTTTTTTTCACTTCCTTTCTTTTCTCCTCCGTGCACCGGAAGTTAAAAAAAATAGGGTTTGGAGGGAAATTGTAGATCATTCTTTGCTTGCATGCGATTCTTATTACTTTTGTGAGTAAACCTCACAGTGATTAAAGGAGCTTGTATGTGTGCGTGCATTTGTGCATGAGGGGGTTGCACTTCAGAACTGTAGATTCTTGTGTATAATATGTTAGTGGATGTATCTATATATATATATGAGTGCTTGGATGGTGTTCATCTTATCTCGAAAGAAAAAATGTCGAGTGGTATCATAGTTCGTATGTGCATCTATGAATTAGCGTGGGTGGAAGTGAAAGAAAAAAAAACTAACTAATATGAGAAGGGGAACAAGGCCACGGTTATGTGCACAGGTTAAACAGATTTGTTGTTGTTTAAAACTTTTTGCAACAAAAAAATAATAATAATAACTAATTAATATGAACTCATTAAAGAAGGAAGAGGAAAAGAATAATAAAAAAGAGAAAACAACAGTGGGGGGAGTTATCCGCGATGGTGCAAGCTGTCACGCGTGTACTAGCGTCTGATACGTTTGATAGACATGAAACATTGTATCATCTGTCGTTAATGCACATACGTATGCAGGTATGGGGATGGATCCCCGAAACAAACGTATAATATACATATATATATATTTCTTGTATCTCACTTTTAAGAGAAAATTTGGTATTCCGCAAGGAAATAAATAAGCAAATAAATCTAAAAGGGAAATACCTCATTCTCTTGTACTCTTTTTACGATTCAAGTATTGCAGCGGCTTTTTTTCTTTTCTTTAGCAGGCAACGTTCTTTTTTTTTTCTCATTTTTAAAACTTTTGAATCTTGCCGGAATCTTTTTTCTATTTGTATTGTTATGTGCATTCACGTTGAAGGCACATATTTTGATGTGATTTGCGTCATTGTTATTCCGCTTAGCATCGTCTTTCTTCCCTCAATGGCATCACGTACTTTCTTTTCCTCTTCCCTTTTTTTAAAATTCTTTTATTTGTGTTTGTGCTTGCTTTTGTTTGTGTGTGTGTGTTGCTCTTTTTAAATGGAGTAGCACTACGAGGAGAAGAAAGAAGACACTCACACCCACGCACACATCTATATATGAGACGCTATAGTGTTGTTCTTTTTTCTTTCTTTTGACTCATTATTTTCTTTCTATTGCTTTATTTGTATGAGGTACGCTTTTTCGTTTGTTTATTTGCGATTTGACTCGTGGATGTGCACTTGTGCTAGCGCTTCCTTTTTTTTGTTTCTTCTTTGGTGCTGTTTGCCTTTTATTATCTTCTTCATGTGCAACGTCGGACGTGCTGTGGAGTGTGTGTGAGTTTGTGTCTTTCAAAAATATATTTAGGGCAATCGCTGGACTCCCTCTTCTCTACTAAGTAGTCAAAATATAGCTAAGTGTTATTTTTTCTTTTGAAATATATAGGACAACAACATTTTTTTTCTTCTTCTTTTGCCCTATGTGCTCCTTTATTTCCCCCTCTTATTTTTGGGTTGTGTGTCTGCTGCTGCTATCGTTGGTGTTGTGTATGTGTATATGTACGATGATTGGATAGGGGGGAGGGAGGGGGAGGAATGTAAGTACGTACTTACAATTGTTTGTTGTATTGATTTTAACATATATTCAGAATGGTATACTAGATAACCTTTTAAAAGAAAAGATAAGGGAATACAGAGAAGCACTTGGTTTGCACAAGATATATATATAATGAGATATTGTGCATTGTGAAGGGCGAGGTTACTGGTTTTTGCAATTGGCGTGTGGTCGCGTGTAAGCGTGTTTCGCACGTAGGAGCGTGTATAGGGATGTTTGTGTTTGTATCTGTGTGCGTATATATATATGTGTGTGTATGTGTTTGTAGGTTTGAACTTTGCTTCCTCTCTTTTCCTTCGTATTAGCAATGTGGTGATGAGGGTAAGAATAGATCAAGAAAGCAAGGCGATGCACACACACACACACATATCTCATTTCTATCAGCGAACGTCATACATCTGTGAGAGAGTTGACCTGATGTCTATCTATACTATCATATTCCGTTCGGGCGAAAATGTTTATCTTTTTTTTTTTTAGAAGATAACATATTAAGGGCTAGCAGGCTCTCCCTTTCCGATTGCCTTTTTTTTTCTTGATGTTGTTTCATGCGATATCCAATTTCCTTTCTCAATATTTTTACTATAGTTGCTACTGTTGCATGGATGCATTTGTTCTTTTTTTTTTTATTGTCATCTACCTACAGATATTCATTGCTATTGCTTGTCCATAATGTTCATCTTTCTCTCATATATTTTTTTTTCTATTCTCCTTTCTTGTCTGTCTGTACGTACGACACACATATACACGCTTATTCGCCGCTGTTGTCTACAGAAAGCAATACATGGTGATAAATAGTTTTTTTTCTTTTTCTTTTTCACGTGGTTCAGAGAACACCTGTCAGCTTCCCTCTCTCCATAATACTCGTATTACTGCATACATATAATAATAATAATAAAAAGAAACCATACAGCAGGTGATACAGACGACCTGTATATTTATAGCACACATAAACATACACACACATACATATATATATATATATATGCCATGGGTGCGGGCGGCTCCCTGCCCTTCTCGTCCGTTTCCGCCTCGCGCGAGGTTGGCCCGACTGCTTTTTTAGATAATGCCACTCGGAAAGTGCACAATACACTTTCTGGTGCTCGTGGCTACTTAAATGGTGGACGGTACAACAACAACAAGAACAACAAGAAGAAGAACAACAGCGATATCTTTCCCACAGAGACGAAGCCTGCATTAGGGCAAACAGTAGACGACGAATTTGGAGAGGAAGGGGTTACCCCACTTCCGCGCAATATTGTACTACCACGATGCTTTCTGGCAGGAACGGTTCCCTGGACAGGGCTTGAAGGAGAGGAGGACGCAGAGGTGACCCCGTGCTTCAGTTGTGGTCTGCTCTATCGCATAGTGTCCAGGGATGGCACGTGGGACTTTCATAACGCCACTACTACATATCGAATGGATATCGAGTATACCTTTGCGGGGCCCGTGCGAGCTGCCGGGCGTACCTTGCTGACGCGCAAGATGGTGAAGGTGTCTCCGTCTTCGGTCTTCTCACCTGCACTAGAGGGACTGCTGTCCTCATCTACGACGGTGGCGCCGCGGCGAGGCAGTGGGGTCAGCAATGGCGGCAAAACCAGCTTTGCAAGCAAGCCTCCCTCGTCGTCATTGGCGTCACCGCCAATGTCAGTAGGGCCAGCGCTAGACTCCATTGCAGTAACGGTTGCGCAGGCTGTGTGTTACCCAGGGGAGACCATACGCTTTATTGCCCGTGATGGACAGGATCTGGTGCCTTCCATCTATGCTAGTAAGATTCAGGCGCGCGCGGTTCGGGAGGAGGAGCATGCGGCGCTCATGGAGCGTTGGCGCGTCTCGCTAGAGCAGGAGCTGCGTGATTTGAGCGAAGTCGCAGTGGCGGAGGCACGGAGACTAGGCGGAGGAACTGATGATGCCTTGACTGAAGAGGGGCTGCTTGCGGCGTGTGTGGCACATGGGTGTCTCTACGTGGATCGTCATTTTTTGCCAGGCCCAGCCTCCATTGGAAGGGACGATATCTTACAAAGGGCTCTCTTTGGCGTGCATAAGAAAGAAGCAGGTGAGGAAGGCACGGAGGGCTGCATCAGGAGCAGCAGTGGCAATGTTGACGGTGGAGGCAGTTTAAACATTGATGCGGATATCTATTCGCTTGGAGAGTTCTCTATCCATGACGCCAGTCAGAGGAGTAGCCCGGTGCTCAGAGTAGGTAGTGCGGTGCAAGTTAGTACCCCCAGCGGTGACGCTGACGCCAAGTTTAGTGTCGCGCATATGGTGCCATGGAGTAGGCCTCGGGTCTTCCTGCCAGGTAGTCGCTTTCTTGCCCCCCATATCCGTCTATTCCGGGCTTCTCCAAGTCCTCTTCGTGTTTCCCAAGGTCTCCTCGGGAACAGCTGGCTCATTGGTGCTCTTGCAGTCTTGGCGGAATCTCCAAAGGCTGTGCGTAGGCTCTTTCATCACCCCCGCGCGCCAGCACGACTGTTGCAGGAACAAAGCGTCGGGGCCTATCGTGTAACGCTTAACGTAAATGGCTGGTGGCGGAGCGTGATCGTGGACGATTACTTCCCCGTGTGTGGGCACACGCCCTGCTTTGGTAAAAGCAGGCAGGACTGCTGCGAGATGTGGGTATCTGTGCTAGAGAAGGCGTATGCTAAGGTGTTTAGCTGTGGCCATGGTGGCCGCCACCATCATCACAATCATTGTCATCCCAGTTGTGGTAGTTACTTCGGTATAGCCGCGGGGGATCCTATTGCTGCGATGCGTGCCTTTACTGGATTTCCGGTGCGTGACTTCAGTGAGTGCTTCTCGGTGCCTTCTGGCCTAGAGGCGAGCACGATGGTGGAGCACCTAAGACGGTATCTTCGGCTAGGGTTTCAGGTGCTTATGTACACAAGTAGCAGCAACAGTGGTTCCTCCGCGACAGATGCAGATGGCAACGCAGAGGGCTGCCATTATCGTGACGATGATGGTTGCACATCCGTGGGTCTGGCCCCTGGTCGAGTCTACGCACTCCTTGCGATCCGTCAGTTTCACCAACCTACGCCTGCACAGCAGCAACAGCAGCAAGGGATCTTCCCTGGTGACGCTGTTCTGTTGCTGCGCAACCCGTGGGGTGCGGGCACTAGCAGTAACAACGCCAACGGCACCGCTGCGTTGTGTTTGCGTGGCACAGGCGAGCTCGATGCAAATGGAAATGCCATCAACACTACCGCCGCAGGCGCAGGCGCCTCAACTTTCTGTACACTGGAAGACGATCCTGCGGTACTTGAGTTGAACGAGTCAGAAGCGGCACACCGTGTGGAAGCGGCGGTAGAAGCGTCTGTGAAAAGAAGCAGGAGCGGGAAAACGCAAGGAAAAGTTGTTCGGGAAAGCAGCAGCAGTAATGGGTATGTAAGCATGGCAGCCGCTCGTGAGGCGGTTCTAGCAACCCAGAAGCGATCGCTCAAGGACACCCTGTGGGTGAACTGGGTAGATGCACAGCGATACATGTGTGGATGTGGGGTTGTGTACACGCAGCGGAGCCAAAGCTTCGACTATCGAGTGCGTGGGAACTTTGCGCTGGTTTCTCCCTTTGCCACTTCAGCCAGCTTCAGCGCTGTCAGTGTGGCGAGTGCCTTGGGGGGAGAGGGCAATGGTGGCACAGGCAGTGAGGCGGGTAGTCCGACTACACGTAGAGCAGAGAATGTGCGAGTACCAAGTGTGTGTCTCTTGCTAAGCGCGCACTCACGTGTGAGCATCGCCATTACGCTTGACATTGGGGCTGATAGTGATGAGGATGAAGAAGAGGAGGAGGAGGAGGACGATCCCTTCATATTGATGAGCCTTGCGGTGGATACAGGGCGGAGTTGGCGGCGCAGCTTTCGTGTTAGGAGCAACACCACATCGGAACCTGGCTGCACCAGCTCGCTGTTCTCTTTTCAACAGACCCGCTCTATCAGCATGTGCGTCCCGCTTATCCCGCAGCACTCGCCGTACCTACTCATCCCTCGTATTCTTACCACGGCCAAGTACCTGGAGAGGCACTCTCACCAACGCAGAAGCAGCACACCTTACGTGATTGGTCTCTTGACTGCTAATGCACTGCCCAACGCTTCATTGGATGTGAATCTGGTATCACTCCCGGTCACCTCAAAGGCATTTGAAAACGCCACGCTGTTTAGTGCGCAAGGCATGCATGACGTTTCTGCACAAGTGCAGGTTCGCCGCCCAGCCACTGGTGTTGTAAGTACATATAGATATAAAGCGCTCATCACGCCTCCTGGGCCTCAAACATAAGCGAGTGAGGGGGATTTTTGGATTGTACTACTGCTTTTCTCTCGTTGAGGAAGAGCTCACTATCACATTTTTCTTTTTGAAGAAGAAGACATATATATGCAGTGGGGCACCTTATACAGTCCAGAAGCTGGGAAGCACAACTACATATAGTCATAATAGCTTTTTTTTTTTTAAAAAAAAAAGGAAGACAAGCAAACACGTGTGTACAGGACTCTATACATGTATGTGTCTTGCATTTCGTTGGATAGCCGCAAGCACATGAATAGGCACTGAAAATGTGTATTTGATAACAGGGAACTTTGTGACTTCCCCATTATGTTTTTCTTCAATCATCTCGCACGGACGCTGCTTAAATTTATGTACTACGGCGTCCTTATTATCTTAATTATTTTTTTTCATATTTTTCTGACAGGCACTTTCCTCTTCCTCTTTTTTTTTTTTTTTCAACGGGTTCTATCACCTTATATGTGTCTCATACTGAGGGAAAAAATACTTTTTTTTTTTTAAAAGGACAGTACTGGCATGTGCACAGTCTTCTCTATATCCCGCCAAGAATACTTGTCATATATATTTTCCTGGGTTTTTTTTTTCATTTTCTATTATGCATTGCGTGTGTGTACGTGTGTTGAGAGGCTTGGATTGATGCCACAGAATCAAATTTTATAGTTATACATACCCGGGTATCTCATTCTGTACTCGTTATGTGCTTTATAGCCAGCGGAGTTGATAAACGTTGAGCGCTTTTTTAAAAACCACTGTTCTTTCCCTCTCTCTTTCGGCGTGACGAAATTATAACTTTTCTTGTTCTTGTGAAAAGAGAATACCTATGTTTGCATTTTGGCGCTCTGCTTGATGCCCATGCGATGCGAACAGCCATGGAATATCTGATGTGTACCTTCCGCTTTTCATGCACACTTTCCTCCTCCCACACCTTTTCTTTATCTTCTGCACGCTTCTCTTCTGTTGTAGGAAAAAAAAAATCAAGTGAATATAGCAAACATTTTTTTTTTGGTGTACGCACACTGGTTTCATCTTCTTTAAATTTGGCTTTCATACATTTGTGAACCCTCATCATTGGGTGTCTTTTCAACAACACTTCCTCTGAAAGAAGAGAAGAAAAAGGAAGGCATCGTTCATACTGTATAATAAATAGATCGCTATTTTTTCTTGTTCCTCTTTGTGGGTAGTGTTTTTTTTTTTCTCTCTTCAATCATTCGGTAATAAAAAAAAGAAGAGACGGTTATTCAACCCCAAGCATATTGTGTGAGAGATTCTTCCTTTAAAAAAAAAAATGGGTTGCAACGAGTCCAAGGCGGAGGTGCAGAAGGATCCTGCAAAAGGTCAAATGCTGGGTAAGCCTACATTTCGGGGAACAGAGCAAACTCCTCTTTTTAATGGACTTCTCTACCGTATCATTGACGAGAACGACGGGCGCTGGGGCTTCTTCAACAACAGCAAAGACTACGAGTTTCATGTGAAGTATTTATTCGGCTCTGACAGTTCGATCTCGCCACTTGGGAATACCAAGATGAACGTTGAGGATGACGGCATCGTATGCACCGTGATTGTGTACCCACTTGAAACGGAGATGTTTATTGATGGAACAACGGATGGGTATGAAAGCAAGATTGAGGCGCTCCCCCTGTCAGAGGAGTACTTTGGTGACCACCCGGAGCTGGATGAGCAGGCGTACTACAGGCGGCTTGAGGCACCAAAAGCCTCAACATTCTAAAACATCTCTAGCGGCCCTGCATACGACAGCGGCTCTAGGCACACGCTCAAAAAAAAAAAGGCGTATATGCGCTGCCATTGGGGTTATTCCCTCTTTATTTTCTATTTCCTTTTTTGTCAATTTGCTCAAACGTTGTTTTTATTTATTTATTTCTTTATTTGTGTGTGTGTGTGTGTGTATATAACGAGCTTCTCCTCTTTCAGAGAGAGAGGGGTACTTTTGTGCTTTATCAGGCACGCACACGCACACACACACACGCATTCATCGTGAACACATGTAAGTGCCACCGACGTGTGTAATATGGTTCTTTGTGCTTGTTTAATTTCTTTTTCTTTCTTTCTTTCTTTTTTTTTTAAAGGCTGACGTTTTCATTGTTTCTTTGTTTGTTTGTGTGTTGTATACTTCTGTTTTGTCTTGTTCCTTTTTTTTTTGGTATGTGTGTGTGAGAGAGAGTGTGACTGTGTGTCGGTCACGTAAACACTGATTGCTTTTGCTCTCATTCATCACTCAAGGTGGCACACTCTTCTTCTATCCTCTTCTTCTTTCTCTCTTCCATCTCATTTTTATTTTTATTTTTGCTACCATTGTGATGATATGCCAATGTTATCTTCTTTTTTTTTTCTAGCATTGCAGGATCATCCGCTGGATTACGTGTGAATCTGGATTGGGTGATGATGTGGTATTGGAATGTGTGTAGGGGGAGGAGGCAGAGGTGGAGGTAAAGGGCAAAGAACTTAAAAAAAAAAATGAAAGTCTCACGGTGTTTCTTTCAATGTTTTATTAATATTATTAATATCATTGTACGCGTGTGCGGAGACTCTTTGTGAGAAAGAGGGGAGAGGAAAACAATACATGAGTGAGGCTTTTTGCTATTCCTCTTGGTTACTATATCTTTGTATTTTTTACCATGTGTTTATTTAATCTTACTATATGTGTGATACTGTTTGCTTTTCTTTTGTATATTCTTTATCTTTTTTTTTTTTTTTTGCGATGACGCTTAAAAGAGAACCATTTTGCCATTCTTCGCATGTATTTACCCCTAAAATGCAGGACATCGTTGCTTGCTCCACCTCCCCCCTTCCCTCTTTGAGGATATTGGAAGGGAGGACCAAGTGAGGCGCTTCCTGTTGTTTCCAGAGGGAAATGGAAAAAGAGCGTATCTATTCTTACTTTCTTTTTTCTCTTTTCGGGGTGCGTTAGATCAGAAAGCGCGTACGTTCTTCTTTCTTTACTTTTCCTGTTGTGTTTATATATGTGAAAACAGAAGAGGCAATTGATAGGGGAGGGGGAAAATTATGGTTATTTTCTCTTTATTTTTCCTTTACTACCTTGCCACGCTTTCTTTGAGAGCTGTTACTGTTGCTGATGATGAGATCGTTGTTTCGTACTAGCGCTATATATAGACACATTTTCCAATGTCCTTTTTATTTTTTTAATGTAGTGCGCATAGTAAGTATGTGCTTCCTCACATTCTCTCCTTCTTTCTTCGTTCTCCTTTCATGTCTTTTTGTTGTTCTTGTTGTTTTCCTTTATATATGCATCTGTACACGCACTCACTGCTTTTAACAACACGTTATGAATTTCACAGGTAGTTTTTTTCTTACGCATGTACTTTCAAATATGAGGAGGAAATGGGGGGAGAAAGGAAGGAGGAGGTATGGGAAAAGGAAGGCGATGAATGCTTTAAGGACGCAATGATTGCTTTTATATACGTTCAATCCCTTTATTTTTCTTTTTATAGTTGGTTTTCTTTTTTTTACCTTTAGCTGGTTGAAGCTAAAAGAGAGATTGGGGATGGTGTGGCATGGCATGTTGGAGAAGATGTGCGCGGGGTTCTCTTGTGTTTGTTGGTTTGCGCGCTGGCGTTTGGAAATTTTTTTTTTCTCTCTGTGCCAGCTCCTCTCTTTCTGCATGTGTGTTTGTGTTTCTTTGCACAAGTGTGCATACATACGTGTATTGTGATGCCAAAAGAAAAGTGCGTCTTAGAAGAAGTGCTTATACTTTGTGAACTCGAAAAAAAAAGGGCAGGGCGGTAGAGGGGGGGGAGGGAGGATCTCACTTGCTCTTTCTCTCTATTTAGTTCCCTGATCGCATGTATGTATTGCATGTGCAATGTTGTTGTCTGTAAGGATTTGTCCTTTTAAGCTTTCTGTCTTTCCCGCCCTTTTTTTTTTGGCATTTTTTTTTTTCAAGTCTATATTGTTGTTTTGTTTTCTTCATACATTTGCATTTAGCTTTTTTATTTTTGAGCCAATTGTGTTTTTTCATGGTTTATAAATAGATTGCATTTTCCATCCTTTCTCTGCATTTCAACTACTACGCTTCGTCCTGAATCATTCTTTGTAGCAAAGGAGAATTGAGAGGACTAAGCGCCCCATAGTACGTCTATTTTTCTATATATTTCTTTAAAGAAAAAAACTTGCATTATTTTTCCGTTTTGTTCTTGCGGAGAAAAAAAAAAAGATGGGCAATTCATCCAGCAAGAGCACCAAGGGCAACGGCAGTCATCCTACTTATCGGTTTCAACACGGAAAGCCCAACTTTCGCTATACTACCTGTTACCCTATGTTCAACAAATCTGTTTTTCGTTTAGCCAACGAAGACTCCAATCAGTGGGCATTTTATAATGATAACGCTGATCTCTTCGTCCACGTGGCTGTGCTCTTTGACTACGACTCCCAAATTGTCCCACTTGGCAGTACCACCGCGTTCCGCATTGATGACCCCGAGGAAGGTAACGAAGATGACTATGGCAAATATCTATGCGAGGTGGATATCGCCCCCGGTGATACTCAGCTCTTTGTGGAGGGCATGATTACTGGCTGGCGTGTGGATACACTTGAAGCACGTACCTCCATGGATGAGCGTGTGTACCGTCTTTAATGTGGCAACCGACAATCTCGCAGAAAACTTCAACTAGTCATGAAGGGAAAGATGAGGAGACTATACGTTCTGCATCAAACTATTTTTTTTATTGCTTTTTTGAGAGTTTTCTTTCTACTATATATATATTTGCGGCTCTTCACTTCCGAATGTGTATGTGAGTGACCCACACTACATGTGTTTCACGCTCACACATCCTAGTGTTGTGGATAGCAACACGCTGTCACGGGGGATGCATGCACATGCGTACGTATGTATTACTATACTAGCGGTGGAAGGGGACAGAAAGAACCAAAGGAGAATATATATATATATATATATATAGAGAGAGAGAGAGAGAGAGAGAACTTTCTGGAGTAGAGCTGGATGATGAAAAAGAGAGAACCAATGAGAGGGGAAGAAGGGCGTTTGCGAGCCGGAGAACAGTAAACTGACTTCCTCTTTTTGTAATGTGTCTATATTGTTTTTGTATATTTTTTTATTGCCGTTTTTTTTTTCTTTTCTTTTTTGTGTGTACGTAGTTGCTCATATCTTGTTCAGGGAAAAATGTCTTTTTATTTTCTTCCATTTATTTGCCTCTTTTTATATGTTGTGGTTTGACATAGTTGTGGATTGTGCTAACGTCGTTTTGCTTTTTTTTTTTAACGTATGTGTATTTGTGTGTGTAGTTGCTTTTTCTCGCTCATTGTGAGTGAGTGATTTACAGTTTTCTTGATTGTCGTTGGCATTACGTTTCCTTCTTCTTTTTTTTGGAGGGGACGAGGAATGTGCTTATTACTATTATTACTATTATTATTATTATTATTTTGATCACCACTATTTATTTGCTTCTCAGCACTGGTCCCCTGTGTGCAATATATATATATATGGTTGTTTAATCCTGCATTGCGCATGAATATGGAGGGTTGAACCTGTTACTGTTGTTACGAACAGTTTTCCCCTTCCCTTTTCATTGAGGTTGTATCTAGGGTGTATGTATGTGTGTATGTGTATATGAAAGATAAGTTCATCTGCACGGCTGCAGGTGTTGCATATGCTGTTATTGTTATTTGGGTTGCCGCAGTCTGGTGTATACATATTTATTTATTTATTTTTCAATGGTTTTCTCCCTTTTTTTGTTGTTGTTCCTTCCATTACTTTTTTTTTTTTAGAAGCACAAAGCGATAGTGCGTCAGTAGTGTCTCTGGTTAGAGGCAACCATGTGGTATTCCAGGGAATATGTTAAAGTATTTTTTCTTTTGTTTTTTTTTTTCCTCACGAGCGTGGCTACGCTTTGAACACAGATGGGTGAACTGGGGAGCCTCCACCAACTATTAGGTCCCGCTTGAAACTGCTTTTTTTTCTTCAGCGTTGCGCTATGTAGTGGGTCATTCGCCTTTCTTTCCCCTCATTGATTATTAATTCTCTTTCTGTCTCGCTATTTCCTTTCTTTTTTTCTGTATTTTAAGCGTCTACAACAAGTAAGCAACTTTAGATTTTATTTATATATCTATAGAGAGAGGAAACAAGTTGAGGGTTTTTTTCTTTTTCTAAAAGGAGAGTTGCCTTGTCTCTCGCCCCCTTCGTATTGCTTCCTTTGGCGATATCAATTGCGTATCAAAGGAGAAAAATAAATTTAAGACCAACAACAAGAAAACGCTTTTAGACAGTTGTCGGTGCTTCTTTCTCCTTTTTTTGTTTTTTTGCATACCTAGCCTTCTTTGTGTGAGTGTGTGTGTGTGTGTGAGAGAGAGAGATAGGGAGGGAGCCGTTGTTACTATTACTGATACTAATATTATTATTCTTTACTCATCGAATTACATATTTTTTTTGATATTATTTTGCGTATATATTTGCTTAACACGTGGCTGAGTGAGTGTGGCTTTCTCACTCTTTTTTATTTGCCCTGCCCCCCCCCTGTTCTTTCTTTGTGCACGCTCTATATATATTTGAATGTGCGTACTTGTGCGAGAAGCAAAAGCTCTTTGTGTTTGTTGTTGTTCTCTCTTCACTCTTTCACGTCCATTTAGACTATGAGCGATGACGACGAAGGCCGGGGGTTGTTTCTGCCAAACGCATTTTCTGTTCCCAACGTTGAAGATCTTGTTGAGCTCACCAACGCCGATGTGCTTCATCTCATAGCGTCTGAGGGCGAACTACTACCCGCTGCAGCCTCATCCGGGATTGCATCCTTGCGTGGGAACACATCGATACTTCGTAGCGCCGGCGCCAGTACAAACGCTAGCACGGCCAACGATATGGCAAATACCACCACTACTACTACTATTCTCTCCACTGCTGCTGGCGCTATCACCGCTGCTTCTTCCTTAGATTTAACTGGAGCTGGTAATGTAAGCGAGGCGCAATCACAGCGGCCACAGCAGCAGTTTCCTTCTCAGCAGCCGCAGCAGCATCACCGCTATGTTGTACCTCCTACATTACTGAAGCCATCCATCTCTTGGCCTTCCCTGCATCACACGGCGTCTGCTAAGTTCTCTCTCCCCGTTCCCTCACCGCTGGCTGATGCGTTCATTTTAGGGGCGGAGCGCACGCGCTGGGAACACATGGTGCGAGATAGCTGGGCTCACCAGCATGTCCGCTCTCAGCGCTGGGATGAGGAAGTTATTGAGCGTGGCGCCACCTACCGACCGAAAAACATTGCCGCGCAAACTAAAGTTGTCATGTCACACACGAAGCACTTGTGCGTTTCACTGAACATGGATCCCGCTTTACTTGCAGCTGCGGACGACCACGACGCGGACGCGGAGGAGCGTGTTGAACAGGAACGCATAATCGCCGAGCGCAAAGGGGACTCGAAGATGCGTGATCGTCATCATCATCACCAGCCACCACCGCAGCAGCACCAACCATACTTTGGCAGCGACAGACAACACGTCACCCCCATCTTTGCGTGGCAGTCTCCTGCCTCAGTGCCTGGGGACTCCTCAGCGGTGCTGGCCCAGCTGGCCTCGCAAGTGGAAGTGCAATACGATGAGCTTGCGCCACGCACGCTCCCTGCAACGAGCTGCTGCAACGCGCGCGTGACCGATTTCGGGCAGGCCTTGAGTGACGCCAGGCGTGAGGTGGGCGAAGATGCGAAGGTGATTGTGCACTACCTTGCCCGCGGAGTCCCTGCGCCACGCGGCGGCTACATTTATCTACGCACAGACAGTGCAGGTGGCCGAGGCGGCTATGCGGCTGCACCGTACTCAAAAATGCCGCTGGACATTCTGCGGGCCAGAGTGGGGCTGCCACTCGTTCTTGTTGCGGACTGCGCAGACGCTGGAGAGATCTTGACGGACTTCTTACGCAAGCGCGACCAGGAGGCCCAGCAGCAACAGCAGCAGATCGCCGGGGTCTCTGCGCGTGAACGACAGCTGTCCTCCAGTCGGCGTGTGAGCTCGGTAGAACTAGACACACTGGTGGACGGTGGTGGTGGGAGCGACATGGGACTTGGCGGCAAGAACGGCAGCACGGTGTCTCTAGTAGGTTCAGTGGGTGGTGGTGCTCCAGGCGTCACGAGTATCGGCAGTGGCCGCATCTACGAGGACTTTTTCTTTATTGGCGCTTCTGGCGGCGGGGTCTTTGCCAATACTATCCGCCATCTCCCACACCACCCTCGGCTGCCCTCTGATATCCTAACGAGCTGTCTGACAACCCCGGTACGTATGGCGTTACTGTGGTGTATTGTAGAGCGTCCTGCTATGCAAGAGTTGCACCCGTCCTTGCTGTATCTTCTCCCTGGGGCCCTCAATGATCGCAAGACGCCGCTCGGCCAGCTGCAGTGGTACTATCAGACTTTGGCGGAATGCATGGCGTGGTCCACGCTGCGGCTCACCGAGTACTCCCGGTTGTTTCGCGAAGATGTGTACGTGGCGCCGTTGTTCCGTGGCTATCTCATGGCAGAACGCATCATTGTCGGATTCCTCGGCGGCACCGTCACTGTGTACCCGCCTATTCCACAAACACACGCGCACCCACTGTGGGACGCCTGGGATAACGCTCTGGAGCGTACGTGTGTGGCGGTCATGAAGGCGATACGCCCAGCTCCACCGACGTCGCTCACAACGCTCGAGTTCCGTGAGTGGCTCGACATGCGCACAACGGAGTGGAAGTATCAGCAGCGTGAAATTCTCATGCAGCAATGAGGGCTGCTTCTGCTCGCTCAAGGTGGTGGCAATGGGGACCCCAATCAAAGTATGTCCAAGCATAACAGCAACAACAACAACAGCTTCATTGGGAGTAGCAGCCCGCTTCACCATAGCACTGCGACGGCACCCCCGCCGACTACTGCCGCCGCCGCCGATGGTAGTTCGGCATTTTTTTCTGCGGCATACATGAATTCAGGGTACTATGTTCTTCCCTCGCTTGACGGACGTCCCGTCTCGCTTCCTTACTTTTTTATTGAAGAACTGAGGGGCATTGCAGCGATGGTGGAACGTGTGATGACCCAATCTTTCTGCATCCCAGAAAGGGAAGGCCTGGTACGTGAATACAAGTGGCAGCGGCAGCAGCAGCCACGACGACGACGCGATGACGGCCCTCCAGAGGGGAATCGGTTTGTGCAGCAGCAACAGCAGGATTCTAGGCCAATGAACTTGATTGCGTCTGCCGCGCATACTCGTCCCACCACACCGCGTCTCGCCCTCGTTCCTCAAGGTCCCGCTTTGCGGGGCTGGAGTGCAAGGGCACCACTGCCAGATAGCTCCGCCAGCATTGTTGCTGCCGCTAGAGGCACTGGGGGCGGTGGTGTTTTGGCGAGCCCAACTGCCTCTTTCGTGGATTATCAGTACCGCAATACTGCGCTCAGAAGAAGCGGAGGTGACAACGATGCTCGCGATGGCGATGTCAACCATCAGCAGCAGCAACAACCACCTGAAGAATATGTCGTCAACAAGTACACCTCAGCCTCCGTAGCCACTGCCGCTACCAGCCGTGGAACACGCAAACTTGACACCACTTTCCCTTTCATCGAGAAAATGCCAGTATTGCTCCAGGCGCTGCTCGCCGTTAATTATCGCGAGGCCGCCACGGAGCTCACGTGCCGCTTGATGGACGCGGGTGCCCCTGCGGTGCAGCAGTGCGCAGAGGCGAATCTCTACCGTGTCGCGTTGGACCACTACTGGAGCAGGCCGAACTTGGCGTGCTTGATGCCATCTGCCCTGTTTATCTATTGCAAGACGTGCTATGCAGACCCGAACATGATTGGCTCTGCAAAGCAGAGGGGGATTGTTGTGCGGGCCTGTGTGGAGGTGCTGCTCAACCCTACAGAGTGCCCAGTGCCGGACAATGCTGCCAGCCAGCAGCATCACTATTCTTCTTCTGGTCGTGGTACGAGGCGAGACGCGAGTGCCACCATCATCCCTGCTGCGAGTGCAGACTGGAACAATGTCCGCAAGGCGGCACCATGGGTGAATGGCGGAGGCGACAGCACTCCCGGACTGTGGCAGTGGGATGTGCTAGGCCCATATGCCCTCCCTACTGGTCAGAGGCTATTGGCTGCGTCTTTGCTAGCGCTTCTTGCGATTCACAGTGACGAATGCAGGGCAGAATGTCACGCTAGCGGAGCATTTTATGTGTGCTGTTGTCTCTTGGCAGAGGCGGCGGCGAAGGTGCCTGTACCATGTCGCCTACACACCTCGATGTATATGAGAAGTGCGTTTGATAGCACTCGACCAGCAGCTGCAGGAGAAGGGTCTGAGGAGACGGCAGCGCACCACCACTCCCATACGCGGCCTCAGTCCGCGGAGGAGGTGACACATGGGCTTTATTGCCAAGCGCTGGTGGCACTCATGGTTGCCCTCTTGCACAACTGGAAACCGACAGAGGAGGAAGAAGAAGAGGAAAGGAAAGGGGATGAGGAAACCAAAAAGAATGATGAATGTGTGGAGGGTAACGGTGAAGAGATGAGAGATGGTGAAGTGGACGAGAACGGGGATCTCAAGGACGTGGGTATTGGTGAGTATGAAGACACCACACCCATTGTTGCACGCCCAACGACGCGTCGTGTGCTTAGCCGCGGCTTGATGAATGCGCAGGGTGCGCTTGCACGGCTGATGTACGCCTCCGCTCCAGTTCTGCGTGGAGTTGCAATCAAAGGCATCACAATGATTCTCATCGCCCAAGGCGTACCAGAAGAAGATAAGGCCCCTTATGTGCGCATCGTGCTATCACGCGTGTGTGACAACACTTTCGCCGCTTACGAAGGAAACACAGATGTGCGACTTGAGCTGGTAGGCGCGTCTTATCTACTTTTTAAATTGCTGCTGGAGCGGCTTCGTGGGGAGCTGTCCACGGAGGAGATCAGCGATCACGTTGCGCAGTACATCTACCGATGGGCTTTGGACATGCAAAGTGGTCCCATCGCCACCACTGTTGCCACAAGAAATGGAGGCGGTGGCGTGCATGGCTCAGCGCACTCCATTGTGGATACCGGTGTGGACCACACTGGAGATGGAGGTGGTGTCACTGCGAGTGGCCATCATCATCCTCCTCATGCGCCTTTTATGAACAATGACAGCTTTGGCTTCTCAACGACTGGTGTACTACCAGGCGGGTCGCATGATCTGCGTCCAGGGAGTGGGCAGCACATGCGGGCTGGCACAATGCTTTCTCGGCCTTCTATGCGTGCTCCTCGTGCTGGACTGGACGGCGTGAGTACTGCCTCCCCGTGGCAGCGGCGGCGTGGCGCTCCCACTGTAGGGACCAGCGTGCTCGATGTTGGGTCTTATGGAGTGCATGGTACTCTCCCACTCATTTCCATGTCACTCCTAGCGCCAGGTGCTCCGCCCCAGGCTGGAAGTGGTGGTGGTGGTGCCGGGATTGGCACGGGAGGGATTGCCGATGTGGCCGCTAGTGTCACGGGGTTGCATCGGAGGCAGCAAGCTACGCTGCTGCGTGATCTTAGCGATGTACTGCGTATGTTCGTGGAGCGTACTCAAGACGCCTGTCCTTATGTAGCGGCTCACGCGCGCAGGGTGGTGCTGGACGAGTACGCCTTCCTGCAGGCGTCGTGGTACTCGCGAGAGAACACCCACTTCGACGAGGATGAGGAGGAAGAAGACGAGGACGAGATGGAGAAGTCGACGGAGGTATCGATGTTGTCAGGGAGAAGTGTCGCGCAAGAAGAAGAAGAAGAAGCGACTGCTGCCACGGCGATGCAACCCTTCGCGGGTGTGTCAGACGGCGCAGCAGCAGCGGCAGCATCAGCGGGCAGATATGATGCTCTCCATACCCCATTGCTTGCTCTCATTCACAACGAACAGCAGAAGGTACGCGCCCTGGGAGCTGCCACGGGGATCTCTCACATGCAACGTATGCACGCCTTCTTTACGCGCCTGTTGCGTGTCGCCTTAGGAGCTGTGCGAGGTCCTGGTGGCGCAGGCGGGGGCGGCACAGGCGGAACGAATGAGGCAAATGCGCCTAGTAGTATCACTTCTACTCGGGGTGGCGGCAGCGGTGAAGGTGGCACAGAAGGCGACTACGACGATGTCGACGCAGTGACAGATCGCAACACAGGCCGGCAGCGACTGCATGGCGCTTCTTCTGTTTGTCCATCTGGCGGCGGCATGATGTCTTCCGCATCGCCATTTGCAATGCCGTGTAGCGGCGGCGGCGTGTCCGCAGCTGATGCCACCACTCTGCGCGCGTTGCGCCCAGAGAATGTCATGCTTCGTGCCCTATCTGCCCAAGACAGCGCAACCGTCACCAACTTTGTCTATACCACCTTGAGCTATCTGCAAGGCGTGTTGCTCGTACCACCAGATGACTACGATCGTCGAAACCCGTTCAACCTTCAGAAGGAGGACGCCATGTACGTCTACACGTGCTCAGCCAGCATGGGATTGCGCGCCACGGCGAGTGCGGACTTTGGTATTCCCGCGCGCACCTCTGACTTGCACACTCCGCATGCCACAGGCGAACACTGCTGGCACTGTCCCCATCGCGACGTCGGCGTCGCTGTGGACGATAGCACCAAGAAGGAACAGGACAACGAGGTGGCGGCTTCGCCTCCAGCTGAGCAGCAGTTCCATCGAGTATGCGGCACTCGTGAGGTGATGGGCGGTGGTGGGACCGCGCAGCTTGTGCAGTTGCACCCGGTTCGCCCACATGTGATTGTGAGCACAGAGGAGGGTTTTGTGGAGGTGTGGCAGTATGGGCGAGACGCACAGAGAGAGGAAGAGGAAGTGCGCCGTGCCTGCTGCAGTGGTGGTGGTGGTGGTGACGATTGCCACGCAGAACAGCGGAAGCGGTACATGATCCCCGCATGTGGCATGCGGCTCTTGGCGTACTACCCGGCCAGCGCCGTCGTGGCGCGACCGCACGGCCTCATCGCACCAGAGGCACAGCTGCGCTACCTCTACAGTCAACAGCAGCAGCAGCGCACACATGCGCAGTCAAGCGCTGGTGGATACGTCACAGGAGGTGGTATTGCCGGTAGAGGTCGAAGTGGTGGTGGTGGTGGTGGTGGTGCGAGTTTTCGTACTACGCTTCAAAACATGGTCGGTGGCACATCATCTCCAGCAAATTACTGTCAGACTTCTGTTGTGTCGCCATCATCGCCATCACCAGGCATCTTCACATCTCCTACTTCCCCATTCTACAAATCTTACAAGCACCGTTCCATGGTGGAGAGAAGTGGTGGTGTGTGCCAGATGCACTTGGTAGACGCCGCGAGCAACGGCGACATTTTATGCGCAGTGCGCCGCACTGGTGCTGTGGAGCTATTCACAGAATACATTAGCAACGAGACCGTTAGACGCCTGAGCACCTTTGAAACTACTCCGTTGAATCAAGCATGGGCGTCACAGCGGTGTCTCTCTGCTTATCAGGCGCAAACCACCGTGCTGTACGTGCTATGTGGAGGCGGTTGTGTAGTGCCTTGGGACCTCAGCTGTGAGCGATCTGGGTCTTCCATCGCGTTCCGCGGTAGTGGCTGTGGGGAGGAGGAAGACGTGATGAACTCTGCTACTGCACTGCAGGCCCATCAATTGGTTCCCAGTCTTCTTTCTCTTGCCTCTGGTAGCTCCGTGTACCTCTATGATACCCGTATGAGCTCGTCGACCTCTGCGTCACAGCGGGGTAGCCGACAGCGCGGTGGTGGAGCCGTAGCGCGGAGCTTTGCATGTGGCCCTACCTTGCAGCTACTTGCTCGTGAAGCTAACCTCGCTAGCACGGCGGGCTGTTCATCATTAGCCCCTGCCTGCTCAACTCTCAGTTTCTCCAGTCGTTACCCACACGTTGTCGCGGCGGGGTACTCTTGTGTCGGTGGCGCTGTTCTTCTCTGGGATGACCGCACAGACCGACAGCCCCTCGACGCTTTCACAACACTGGCCGCTTCTCCTGTACCACAGTCGCAAAATGGGACACCACAGATGTGTGATGTAGGGGCGGTACGGCACGTTGCGATGCATCCGTACAGTAAGCGGATGCTCACGGCCGGTGCAGGGGGTGGCACCGTGTGCATCAAGCGGCCATTCAGTGGAGGTGGTCCCAACTGGACGGTGCCGCAGTACTTGCAGACTGAAGTCGCTACGTGCACAACAGCGCTGCAGTTTCATCCGTTCGAACCTCTCCTTGCCCACGCAACCAGAGAGGAGGGTATTGTGTTGTATGCACATCACGGAGCTTCTCTCCTAGAGACTGTGTAATGTGCTCCTTTCAACCGAAAAAAAAAAAGAATATCGGCACGCAGTTTTGTTGTTGCTTATCTGCCGACTTCTGCTGCTGTCTGCTAGTCATAGTGGAGAGATGGACTAAAGTTGTCCCATTAGCACTGTGACGCGCAACGTACTAAAAGGGAGGGAGGGAAAGAAGAAGATGATGATGATGAACGGCATCATAACTGAAACTCAAATGCGCAAAAATACGTTGTGGTGGCTCCACTGTTTTCTTTTCAAAAAAAAAAAAAATGTGCGATTTAATGTTGTTGTTGTTTCTTATTGTTGTTTCTTTTTGTTCCCCCCCCCCCCGACACGTGCACATAAGTCAATTTTCTAAAGCTAATCTAAATACTTCTGCATCTTTCCTTCTTTCCCCTCTTTTCACTTTTATTATAAATAAATAATTATTGTATCTCTAATGAGATCATTTTTTTTTCTTCTTTACAATCATTTACCATCTCTATCAAACACAAGCAAATATATATACATATTGAAAGGCTCGGGCGAGATTGTTTTGACACTTGTCCTCGTCCCTTTATTATATTCGCGGCCTTTTTTTTTTCCTGCATATCCACACGCAAACAATATATATATATATATAAGTAGGCTCTATATTCATCATGCAAACGAAGTCCACTCCCCCGCTTCCTCCTCCTCCTCCTCCTCGCGCTCCCAGCACAAACGGAACCAGTCAGAGCAGTCCAGACTACTTGGCTCAACAACCGCTTCGACGCCAGAGTATCGGGAGCCGGAGTGTGTCTCGCAGGGTTGAGCCTGGTTTCAAATTTGATGGTCCGGGTCCTTCGAGCGATATCAAATACGACAAGGTGCACAAGTGCTTTGACCAAGGGAACGGTTACCTTTTTCGCCTCGAAGATACGCGACGACACATTTGGTACTTCTACAACGACACATGTGTATACATCATGCATGTGTCCATCACCTTCGGTAACGAAAGCATGATCAACCCGCTTGGCAATGCGAAGCAAGAGGTGCTTAATGAGGAGACTGGCAACTGCCGCGTGGAGCTGGATGTCGGTCCCGGTGAAACGCAGCCTTTCATGCGTGGCGAATACAATGGATTGCTGTCCTACTACGATGCTGTGCCCATTCCTTTTGAAGAGCGTAGGGAGGAGTGGGGCAACTATTCGTAAAAATAAAAAAAAACGCAAGGGGAGAGAGAGGGGGGGAGGGGAGAGAAAAAAAGAAAAAAAAGCAATTATGCATGCAAACTATCTCCTCTGCTCACATATTTTTTTTTTTTTCTAATGTTCTTCCTCCACCATCTGTGCTGGAAGGCAATGCGCAAGTCATCGTTCATCAATAGCCTGTTATTGTGGTTCTCATTTTCTATGGTTTTTTTTGTTATTGTAAAAAAAAAAACGCGTATTTATATAGGGAAAAAAAGGCAGAAAAGGCGGAGAAAAGAGGTGTATATAAATTTATGAGCTGGTAGAGACAAGCAAACGATCAAAATTAGAACACGCTCCCTCCGGGATCCTATAGCTATATAGGAGTTGAAGAGAAGAAAAACAAGCAACATTTTTTTTTCTTGTTATTGTTAATATAATTTATTCGCTATTGCCAACAGCGCGCATACTTATTGCAAATAACGAAAGGGAAGAGGGGGTAGACTAGATATTTTTGGTTGTTGTTGTTCTTCTCTATAAAAAAAAAAACTTCGGCATCTCGTATTGTTTCGTTGTTTAGTGCGAGCACCAAAGAATGAGTTGAGTGAACTATATTGGATAGAAATTACTAGAGTCGGCACCTCTGGCTCCAGTAATTGTCATTGGATATGCGTATAAGTATATGTGTGTGTGTGAACGTAGAGAGATATGCACTAGCATTCCGTATACCTGAAGAGATGGATGCGGCGGTCCCACAGCGACACGCCTTTCTCTTTATTGTTTTTTTTTTGTAAGCAAATACTGCACCTAACACAAGAGGGGGCAAACAAAAAGCGAAGAAAGCGTTTGGTTTGTTGCATTTATACATATTTGAATCCATTTTTTTTTTTTTTTAAGGGTGCGTAGTATTAGCTGAAAAGGGCAAGTCTTATTTGTCTTGCCGTGCCCAGCGCAGGACCACACTCACACAGAGAACACTGAGAGGGGGCCAGACATTCAACTGAAGGTGTGTTTTTTTTCCAGCTGTATTTGCATTCATCTTGCGTTTGCCTACTAGGTAGAAAAAAAGCTGGATTTTTTGTGAGCCTGCGTGTAGATCTTTATCTGTCCCTGTTCCTTATATTATTATTATTATTATTATTATTATTATTATTACAAGAACTTGAGAGGCTCTCAATGCCAAGCGCAAGGATGTTTTGAATGTTATTGAGACCCTTATTTATTATTATTCTTTTTTCTTCTCTCTCTCCCTCTCTCTTGGCATACACAAGCAGGAGTACTTGGGTCTTACAGGTTTCTCTTTCCCATTCTTACACACAACGAAGTGTTAGCACTGAACATTCTCGCCGTTTGTGGCTGCCAGCACTACTCACTTGGAACCCCGTCTGGAGGAGAGGAGAACTAAGCAGAAAAGTAGATACCACCAATTATAAAAAGAAAATACAGATAAACCACTTGGAAATTATTTTTTCTTTATATATTGGAATATTCTAAGAGTACCTGTTTGCCATTATTATTTTATTTTTGCGCTGCAGTTGTTGATTAGATTAAACAACAAAAAAAAATGGGCAGTGCAACTAGCAATGCTTTAGATGGCGGTGTGGCACCTCAACCATCCCCTTGTCCAGTGTTTTACAACTACATGCCTCGGTCTTCTGTAGTGCCAGAGATCGCGTTGCCCACGCTTGGAGCCAGCGGCGCGGTTCGTAGACTGCAAAGAGGATTTGCATCCCACATTACGCAGATCTGTCCGGTCCCTTCCAGTCCCTTTGCGCAGCCTCCTTCGCCATTGTCCGCATCGACGCGTTTGGCATCTTCCTCTCAGCCGCAAGCGTCGTCGTTAACCTCCGCTGCTGCGTCTGCCGCTGCAACGCCAATGAGCTTCTCCTCACGTCTTTCTGAAGGCGTGAGTCCACGGCCGCCACCCTTTATTATCACTTCCCCTGCTTCATCTCAACTCCTGCCAGGGGTCACGCCTCTTTCTTCAGGCACTCTCAGCAGCAGCCACAACAACAGCAGCTCCTCCGTCGTGGGCGGCACCACGCAACCGCAGACACCGAAAGGGGTTGTAGTTGCCTTGTCAGAGGCGTCTACGCCAAGGGCCGCGCCGCAGCAGCCGCAACCGTTGTCAGCTTCGTTTCGTCAGCAGCGACCTCCGCACATGGCGCTGAGTGCATGCTACCTCATTGCTTATGAGGTGAGCGAGGAAGGTCGTCTTGCGCCGGCCTTTACAGAGCGCAACAACACGGTTTCTCCGCTCCGGATAGCCCAAGGGCAGACTGCTGCCGCTCAGCAGCTACAGCAGGTTGGCATTGGCTTCAATCTCAGCAGCAACGTAGCAACCGCGCCTGCTAGCATGCGGGTGTCATGTCTATCGGAGAGGGCGATGTGCGGGTTCTCGGGCCGCGATGGCTCTCACCCGGATAGTTGTCCCAGTCCACCTTTCTCTCCCTTTTCTGGCAGTTCGAACAATCAACGATTACATCAACTGTCTGGCGAAGGGGGTAACTCAGCGACAGCGGCGCCATCATCGCCGGCACCTCCTCTCCCCTCTACGTCTCTCCTGCCCAATAGCATTCCTAGCGGCATCAACGTTTGTGCAAGCCCTCGCAAAACCACCTTTGCTAGAGTGGACCCGGTGCTTGCCACCCCAGCGGACAGTTTTACCAGCGTCAAGACGCCACACTCAGTGCTGATTCGCGATAGCACGTTGACGATGGAGCGGGAGTCTCCTTCAGTGAGGAGCCGCTCCTCGCGGCGCTTTACGAAGCTCTGCGTATCTCACCGCACGCGGTACTGCTTCTTCAACGATAGTCGCACGCACGAGGCACACGTGACCTTCACTTTTTGCCACTTGGACCAAGCAGCAGCCATCATAGGCACCGTCACCGCTGCCACGTCAGCAGCGACGTGTTCCTCTGAGGCAGCACGCTCACAATCCACGTCCAATCAGCGGCAACAATCACCGTCGTCACAGTCGCAGCCCCAAATCACGAAATTGTTGTGCCAGCCTACACAGCGAGCGAAATCTTTGCGACCTGTGGAGGAAGGCGGCACAAGCAGCGAGTCCACTTCGCTGTTCTCGCCACTGGCAACAGCGTACGTGGAGATCAGCTCGTTAGTGAGGGTGCAAGACTTTTTGCAATTGCTGCATGTCGACTCTGCACGACCCGCCGCGCTGTCCGCCGTAAGCAATAGCGGCGGAGGCACAACCGCCGTGACCACCACAACCACAGTGCTGCCACAAATCTTGCCACCGTCTGCTGATGTTGAGGGGGAGGATATGAACCGGAAAATTTCCGAGAACTTGTCCAAGGGACACGTAGTGCAAGTCTTTCTTGTGCTGGCCCCCGGCACATCCATCTCTGTTGTCGAGTCCGCCTCTATCAAGGCGTACCACATCTCCACCACTTTTGTTCCCTTCTCTAGCAAGCGCAGTCTAGCCACCTCTACTCCTGGTCGCAGCCTTACCAACTCTGCCATAAGGGCCGCCAAGGAGCGCGTTCGTACTCTGGTCAAGAATACCTATAAGCACTCGTTGATGTGGGTGTCCAGCGACATCATAGTGGACCCGCAGCAGCAGGGTGAGGACATGCTGAGCATGAGTCTCGGAGCTGTGCGTGGGGCGCATAACCACTTGACCCCAGTCGCGCTTGCGGACGCACCACAGGTGCAAGCGTCTGTCACCACACGGGTGGATGTGTCAGAAGGTGGGCTTCCTTCTCAAGCTTTGAATGGCGATGGCCATCACCGTAAGTCTGACTGTGAGGATAGAAAAGAGACAGGTGATGTCGATAATGCCTCCTGTGACACGCTCTCGAGAGCTGACGTTGACACCGCTGGATATCAGAGCGACGTAGAAGGCGGCGAAGACGAGAATGATGGTTGCTTTTCTAGCCTAGCTTCTCCTGATGGAGGCCCTGCTCAAGAAACAACATGTTGGGATGATGAAAATGTTGATGGTGGTGCTGTCTTGCCGCCTGCCATCCGTGTTCTCTCCGCCTTGCGACGCAATCGTGGCTCAGACACCAGCAGCAGTGGTGACAGCGATGGTGGCGACGATGGGTCGCCCACGATGATACGCTCGGACTGCAGCAACTCAGACTGCAGTTGCACGTCTATTGCGTCCTGCTCCTCCTCTCTACCGCTCCTCAATGACTACCAAAGGACATCCAGTCCAACTAAAGCTGGGAACCGTGCGCCAGCAACAACGCACCGTCAACCGCGGCCCCAGACTCCTTCTGCAGAACCTGTCGGCAAGCCTTCGCCTCGGCAGATGATCTCTGGGAAGGCTACGCAGTGTTCTTTGTCCAAAAATCAGACTAAGATCCTTAAGCCCGATGACCACATCGACCGGCAGAATAGGATTAGCAGTAGTAGCAGCGAAACAGCGAAGCAAAGCATGGGCATATCTGACGAAAATGAAACCGATGACGATGGCATGGAGGATGTCCATTACGTTCCTGTGCGTCCCTCCCAGGCCTACACACAGACCCGTCGCCAGCAGCGACCTCAGCGCGTCGTCAACCGCATCGAGACGCTTCTTCAGTTCGGTGATACTAGCAACGCTTTGTTCCGTCGAAGCAAGCCGATACAACTTACTCACTAGGGGTGGCAGCACTACCTCGTGTATCTCCGCAAGAAGAAAGTATCAGCAGTACATTGCAGCAGCGTCGGGGCAAGGTGATAGCTCCTGAAAGCGGAAGGTCTCCATGAGGAACACAGTGTCAGCTCGCTCAGGGATCTAAGTATCGACAATCTGCAACCTCTTCCAGTTTGGCCACGACTTTCAGTAACAGTAGTAGTAGTAGTAAATCCTTAAGTGTTGAAGAATCTCAGTAAGAGCAGGTTAACCATACCCAACAAGTGATAACTTTCGCTAATACAGAGCCTTTTCTTTCCCCCCTCTCCCCCTTTCTATCGATGTGTATATCTCGTTGAACTGCCGCAAGAAAGCGGTTCTGCGGGTTTCTTCTCTATCGCGCTTTCCGGTATAAGAGGAAGGGGGAATTTGGAATCAGCACATGTTTGTATATATTTTTGTATATTTAGCACTCAATGCTAGCGTTTTGATGCTCACTGACTTCTTTCCCCTTTAAAAAAAAAAAAAAAAACGTGAAGGGGTTTAGCAAAGAGCACTGCAGCACCTCGTTTAGGTTGTTTGCTCGTGGTTCCTTAAAGTAGCATTGCTATTATCATTATTTCTATTGCTATTCTTTTTTTTTTTTCAAGTACTCACTAAGCGTGGTTAGGGTAATTTTTATTATTGTTTCATTTTTCTCTCTTTTACTACACTAATGGGAAATGGCGCAGGTGCTATTGAGGCCAATAATGGTGCAGCAATGCAGGCTTTTTTTTTTTCTTTTCAGTTTGTTGAGAAATATTGCCAAATTGCCATGTATGAAAGTATGCATGCGCGTATAGAGGGGGAGCATCCCTTTGTGCTCTTCTTCTTTTTTTCGTTTTTTTTTAATGGGGGGGTTTATCAGACCGACCACACGTTGCACTCAAAAATGTTCGTTCACGCGTAAAGAAAAAAATAATAGTATTTTTTTCTCTGCGCATACACAACAACAACAACAAAAAAAAAAAAAANAAAAAAAAAAAAAAGAAGACATACCAATAAGAGATAAAAGAGGGAAATAATAAATAAGCGGTGTATTTTCTCTTATGTGTGTGTGCATATATAAACATTTTTGTAATATTTTTCTCTTTTCTATTTTAGTACAATAACTTCAACTGAAGTAACTACACTAATATTTTTATTTTATCTTTTGCGCGTCATTTTTTTATCATCATCATTATTATATACTTTTTTTTTTGGATCAAGTGGTGTGGAGACTTATGTGTGGGCGTGTGTGGACGAGGGAATACAGCCGTCGTAGTTTTCTCATTCGGTGCCAGCTTCTCTCTCCTTCGCTCTCTCCATTCTCCGTCGCTGATGCTTTATTTTTATTGCTATTACTACACTTTTCTGTTGTTGTTGCTTTATATGTTTGAGCGTTGCTTTCTTTTTCTTTCCTGCCTCTTCCTTTTTACTACTCTTTTTTATCTCTCATATGATGACTGCTCATTGTCGTTGTTGACTGCAATCAGTACATTTCATATTATATTCGCTTAAGGTGAGAGAACTAAAATACAACAAAAGTAATTCAGTAGGCGTCGTCGTGCGTGTACAAGGCGATGTAGAGCAATTGGGTTATTATGACCTTACTTCATTGTTGTTCTTCAGGGGAGGAGGGCTACTTAAAGAGTAGAAAGGGGGGGAGAGTGTTTTTCTTTTTATGTACATTTTCTTTTTATTATTATTATTTTTTCTTGCTCTCTTCTTCCCTCAACCCTTTGCGGTACAATGCCGAGCAATGTCTATGCGGATCAAATACAAGTACGGTTCTTTTCTTTCTTTCTTCTTGTGCGGCATATTTATGTGCTGATGATGACGTTATAGTGAATGCTTTCTACTTCAATTTACTACCCCTCACTGGCAAGAAGAAAGGGGAGATCGAACACACCAAAGTTGTGAGAAGGAAAAAAAGGAAGGGAGAAAGAGCATAAAAGGTAATGATTGCGTATATTATTTTCTTTTAATTGGCAAACATATATGCGCCTTTCCTCTTTACATCTTCTTTTCTCTTTTCTTTTTTTGTAAAGGTGAGGGCGAGAATGACACTCAGTTGATATTGTTTTACTTTTCTTTTTCTGATGCGTGTGTTTAGTGGCCAATTGGTAATGTTGTAGTTTCTCCACATTGCCTTTTTTTTTTCTATTCGCATGACTGTTTTTACTAGATCTTTCAGAAATATACAAAACCATATAAGAGAACACAACCAAAGGCAATAAACGAAATGACCCTACATTGACGTTATCTTTGTTGTTGTTGTTATTTTTGTTGACCTGTACACCGTGTGTGTGCGGGCGCATACGACCATATATGTACACTTCCGTTGTGAATAAAGCGTTTCTTTTTTATTTTGTTTTTTTCCTCTGTCTGCTTCACCTACATACAAATTCTCTACTTTTTTTTCTTTCATGTTTTACTTTCATTTACTGCTAGATATTAGTTCCTCGTACTTGAGTACTTTGCGTTCCCACAGTTTCCATTATTATTGTTGTTACTGTTATTATTATTGTTATCACTATCTCTTTCTTTTCGTGCCTTTTTTTTTCAATTGCCAGCATTTGCAGTGACAAGGAGCGAACAGCTAGCACGCGCAGACCTCAACGTAGATATCTCATTCAAGGAGTTTCTTTTTTTCCTTTAAAAACACTTTTTTCTTCACTTTCTATTTTTGTTTTTGTTTTTTTTCCAAGCATTCACTAAGACAAGGCATACGTTAATACATCATTGCTTCATCTCTATTTTGTTTTCCTTTGAAAATAAATCTTTGAAGAGAGAACAGTTTTTTTTTTAAAAAAAAAAATGGGCTGTGGAGCCAGCTATGAGGAAGTCGCCGATAACTATGTGCACGAGGCACGCGACAACAAAACATACGGCATCATCAAAAGCAATTATGGTGCTCCCGATCTCAAGATGCTGAGAGACGGGAAGGAGACCGTTTTTATGAGGCCTGTCTTTGTGGGTGAGCCAGGCTCTAAAGAAACCATTTTCCTTCTTACTACAAAAAGTACCGTAGATGTGTCCAGCACGAACGGTGGCACGCACAGAGACAGCATGGTCCCATCTGATGAAGACGATGAGGAAGGAGAAAGTGGTGATGATGACCGCGGCACCTTATCAAGGAAGAAAAAGAAGGACGACAATCAGACAGAGCGGGTGCGCTGGGGCATATACAACGACAGTAGCAACACCGCAGTACTCACCTGCACTTTTCATCATGCAGGCGGGGTGGTGGTTTTGGACGATAATGCTGAGGTGGAGGAGTTCAGTGGCGACAAGTTGCGCATCACTAGTTCTATTTCACCTGCGGAGACGCTACGATTTGTGGAGGGAGCCATTACTTCTTACAAGTGGACGTGCTCGCTCGTCGACCGCAAGGGCACCTCGGAGGAGCTTACTGCTCTGGCTGTGAAGAAGTAGAATGCGGAATGCAATTATGTGTGTGTGTGGGTATATCAAGAGCTTGACACTCATACACACACACACACACACACACACACACACACACTTGAATGAGTTTCATTTTAATTCCAGTGATATATTACAGTTCTGTTATTTTTTTTTCCACTTTTTTCTTTTGAAAAGAAGCTGAAGAAAATGCATGTTCTTTAAATATATATTGTTGAAGATTGAGGAAGTATTTAGAAAAAAAGCAAAGAAGTCACCATCCTGCAAGCTTTCATGTGTACATCTCTGTGTGTATGGTTGGTGACCACTTAATCTTTATTGTTTGCTTCTTCCACCCTCACCAATAAGGTAGCACCGTGTGTGTGTGTGTCTTTTGTCTCTCTCTCTATATATATATATGCGCAGCATTCTATTTTTTTTTCTTGATTGCTTTGTTTTATTTGTGCTATGATGTGCATATAAAAAAGTATATTTCAAGTTCTATTTTTTTTTTCTCTTGTTGTTTTCGTTGCTCTACTATTATTCCTTTTTTCCTGTTGATTGCGTTGTACCACTGAAGATGAGGTATGCGTAAGTGAAATATGAGAAGGAAGAAAGATAGTAGTGTGTATATGTGTGCGTTGCTGCTTGTACTGATACAAGGAATATATCTGGCATGCGACCCTCTTTTTTCACCATTATGTTTGTGCTATCTTCTTTTGTTTGTTTGTTTGCTGTTGTTGCATCCAGAGATGTAATGAGATTTGAGCATAAACAACAAAAAAAAGTGTTGTGTTGTGAATGAAAGAACAGTCTATTTCAGATCCTGATATCATTCTATCAATTTTGTTTGTTTGTTTGTTTTTAGCTACTACTGCCACTTACTATTAATATTGTTGTTACTATTATCATTTCATGTGCGTATTTGCGTATGTATAGAGCTACATATGCGCCTATTTTGATGTCTTTCTATATATATATATCGTTGTTGTTGTTGTTTTTTCCCTCTTGTGGACAGAATATTTTATACAGCTCAAACAAATATATATATATATATATATATATCAAGTTGAGGAGATCCCCCCCTTTTTTCTTTCAGACTACAAAATGAACCCAAATTCGTTACTCTTGTATTTGATATATAATATATAATATGTATAGATAGATGCTATTTCATCGTTCTCTCTCATCTGCCTTGCCATTGTGCTTTATTTAGGTTGATTTTACTATACTCGCAAAGAGCCGCCCTAAAAGCCATATATTCATATATATATACATATATATATTAAGCTACTCAACTTTATTGTAAAGTCGTCCTACAACAAACAACACAATGGGCTGCGGATCGAGCATTCAGAAAGCAGACGAGAGTAAGAAGACTCTTGAGGCTCAACACGAGTCACTTTCCAATCTTTGCAAGACCTACTGCGGCAAACCAGATCTTTTGCTCTTTGGCAGCGACACAGATGCTCACAGCAAGATAGTGATGCAGCCCGCCTTTTGCCGCTCAGAGGGCGGCGCCATTTATCTTCTCTCTCTCGTTATGGAGGAGAAGCCCTCCACCTACCCTGCCTCTCCTTCCACATCAATCTTAAATGGGAAGAGGGGCAATACGAACATCAGAAATGCAGAGGAAGAAGAGGAATTGGAAGGAGGAGCCACTACAGCTGCAGCGGGTCAGCATGAAAACGGAGAGCAAGAGCAGAACCGCCACAATCAAGAGACAGAGGCACCGGCGGCGCAGGAGAAGCCCGTTCCTTGCGTACGCTGGGCCCTGTACAACGACACCCGCTCTGACGCCGAGGTCACAATTACTTTTTTTCGAGCCAAGAACATACGAGTGCTGTCAAAAACGATCAAATCAGAGGACCTCGGTGGTGACAAACTGCGAATTCACTTCAAACTTGCGCCAACAAGGACCATCCCGGTGATAGAGGGCGAAGCATCTGGGTACTTATGGAAGTGCCAAATGCGTAATATGAAGGGCACGTTTGCACCTATGCAAGCGATGAACCTCAAGCGAGACGCACAGTAACATACTCTCTCAGCAAATGCTACCCAGCCACATTGATATTGTTTTTATTAATGTGGTTTCATTTTATGTTTGTCTTCATCTCTTCCTCTTCACTTCACCTTTAAAAAAGTACATATTACGTTTGTGTGTGTGTGTGTGTGTGTGCGTCAAACGCTTGCTGTTACATTAATGAGCTGTGGCAGCATCTGCTTCATGTTTGTTTGACTTTTATATTTATGTGCCTATTATTGTTAATATCATTATTATTTTGAAGTTATCAAACGTGTTTTTTTTTTTTTTGCTTTGCTTGAAATGCTAATTCATGTTTGAGAAAGGGAGTTAAAAGTCAAGGTGTAAAAAAGAAAAAAATAAGAACTTTTGGTTTGTTATGTTTGATCTGCTCGTGATATGCATATATATATATAATGATGTGTATTGGTGCCTTCCCATTTTTCCATGCAAAGATCCAAAGCGGACAACCATGCATCAGTTTCCAAGTTCATTCCCATTAGGAATATGTGAAGTTATTTCTTTTCTTTTTTGTATCTGTGTGCATATCTAAGCAATCCATATTCAGTTTATTTATTTATGGCGACGCAGATGTGCAATGTCGGAGCCTGTTCAATGAGCTGCTTTCATACTGACGAATTCACAGCTGTTTGGAATATGAATGTTTTGTGTTTGTGTTTGTGTGTGTGCGTGTGTATGTGCTTATTTTTGAGAAAAAAAAAATACTGATTCGATGCGAGATACTTTCTCGTTTCTAAGCCCTTTGTGGAAAGGGGAAAAAATATAATGACTCGATGAAGCATCATAGCCCAATACACGATTTTCTGGTTTACGTACTTCTCTGTTCTCCTCCTCCATATTGTTTTATCTATGCTCATTTTTCTTTTCCTCTCTCCTTCTTTTTTTTCTTTGAATGCCAGTAGTTTTCACAATCCCACTGCGACCGTACTTACACTTAGCTTGTTTTTTCTTTCCTATACTTATCTCTCTCTTTTCCTCTTCTTTAATATATTTTCTTCTCTGTCCTTTTATCCATCATCATCATGGGCAGCAAAAACGCTAAGGAAGTGAACGAGAACGGTTTCGCCCTCGAGGGTCCTCAGGGGTTCACTTACGATGAGATGAAGTCCGTCTTTGACAAGAAGAACGGTCTTCTCTTCCGCCTTGTCAACGCTAATGAGAAGCAGTGGGCCTACTACAACGACACCAAGAAGTACGAGTTCCACGTGACCGTCACCTTCGGTTCTCAGAGCAGCAACCTCGTTGCTCTCGGCGAGACTTCCCTCGTGGAGCAGCCCGAGGGAGGCTGGTCTGCCACCGTGATCGTCTACCCCGGCATTACCATGCCCTTCATCCAGGGTGATATCGTGGGCTTCAACTCCACCGTGAACGCTGTGCTTCTGACCACTGAGTATAAGGACATGAAGAAGAAGGAGAAGAAGGACGCCAAGAAGGCCGAGAAGGCGGCCAAGAAGGCGGCTGAGAACGGTGGTGAGCCCGAGGAGGTGGCGTAAGAGGCAGTGCTGCTTGGAAAAAAAAAAATGAAGATGAAGAAGAGAGGGAGAGAGGTAGAGGGAGAAATATATATATGGAACAATGCAATTATGCTAACTGGCAAAGCGACTCAGGAGAGGGGAGGAGAGGGAGGGCGAGCTGCGCGAGTAGTAGTAGTAGTAGTAGTAGTGAAAGGGGTTGAGGGAAATGATGTTTAGATGCTATAGGTTTTTTTTTAATCTGGCAAAGAGAAAGAGGAAAGTAAAAAAAAGAAGGCGAGAGGGGAAGATTGTGCCCTTGTGTATTCATGTTGCCACTGTCTTTGTCTCTATTTTTCTTTCTTCTTTTTTCTTTGACGCTACTTCTGTGGCTTTTTTTTTTCCCCCTCACCCTCTTCTCTTCCTGGTCCTCTTCTTGCAATTGATGTATGCAAAGCGTGTATGCCCCAAGTAGGCGTGACTGAATGCAGCTCCGATACTGGCACTGGCACTCCTTTTTCTTATTTTTCTTCTTTTTGGGGGAATACACACGTGCGTGCGTACGCGCACAAATCTATCTGTATGTACTGAAAGGGCAAAATAGAAGTTGAAAGGGTGTGGAAAGGAAGTTGCGGTGTGTGCGTGTGCGGCCGTCTCTTTGTTGTTTGGTGTGTTCTGCATGTTGTTCTTTTGAGAATGAATTTGATTTTTTTTCTCTTTATTTTATCTCTTCACTGTATCTTTTTTAAACTGTATTTTCTTTTTCTGTTTCTTATGGAAACGATTTATTCAAATTTTTTTTCTATTTATCTTAATTTTATCTATTCGCTATATACGCGCATAAGTATCTCTTTTTTTTCCTCTTTATCTCTGTGAATTCGCTAATTGGCATAAGAGATCACCACGGTAAGCAGATGTTGTATACGGTACACACAAACACACACACAAACACACTTCTATGAGCATATATTTATATATATTATAAAGTCTATTCCTGCCGAATTGTTGGAAAAAAAAACTTGGGGAGGAAAAGAGATGTATGTATCTGTGTGAAGGGTGAGTTAAGCAAGCGAACACACACGATGTTTCCATAAATGTGATAAACCAGATGAATTGGTAACAGTAAAAAAAATAGAAATCAATAAATAAATAAAAAAAACAAAGAAAGGGGACAAGGAAGAGAGAGCAAGGAAGAAAAGGGGGGCATGCAGGAAGAAACAGGGGAGAACTGCTAGTAAACGCGAAAAAAGCACTCCCACGCGCGTGTGTGTGTGTGTTATGGACATCAGCATTTTCATCCCTCTATTTTTTTCCCTCCTTTTCTGTTAGGATCCTGTCATCCCCCCTCCCTTGGTAAAGTAATTTATCGCAGAATCTCTTGCTTTACTCTGCCCTCTCTCTACCTCCTTGGCATATCCCCTCCTTTTTTTTTCTGTGCCGTTTCTTCTTCTATTTATCTCTGTTGCTTTGCTACTCTTCACTAGCTGTTGTTGTTGTTGTTGTTGTTGTTGTTTTCCTTTCTTTTTTTCTTCCACTTCCTCGTAATGCACACACAAACAACGAAGAACGCAAACAAAAAAGAGAAAACAATACTTAATTGACGCTGAACTGAACTATTACTTTTATACTTGTGTGACGAATACAAGGGTGGGTAGGATGTGTGTGTGTGTGTGTGGAAGATGAGCTGGCGCGTACGCAGAATTGAAAAAGAGAAGGAAGCAGAAGAAGGATAAAGAAGAGGAAACATCGGAAATAGGCGTCAAAACAGTTGCGCGTAACACCTTCCTCTAAGTTAGGAATATTTAAAGTTGTATATTGCAAACAAACAAATACTGAAAACGAAATGAAAGTGGTGCCCTTCTCTCTTTTTTTTTTTCTTCTCCCCCCTCTGTTTTACTTTTCATTCATGTCGGCACGGTTCATTGCTAGATCACCCTCCTTCTTCCCTCCCGTTTAGGTTCGCGTGAGCAAGTAGAAGACAAACAATATTTAAAAAAAAAAAAGAAGAAGCGCGTGCGGTTTTCTGTGCTCACTGGAGATGGTTATGAAGTAAGAGAAGAAGGCCAGACGGAGTTGGGGGGTATGTGCGCACGTAGCGCGAACGGAATAAACAATACAGTTGACACACACGAAAAAAAAAGTGTATTCGGCAAAAAGAAAGACGTCCATTGCTGGCAAAGACGTATTTTTTTTTTTTTTTTGCTTCTTCACGTACGCATACTCTTTTCCTTTGTGGGAGTGAAAAGATGGAATAGTTCAAAAACTCGTGCGTATGAACAGCGTATTGACTTTTTACTATATGTGCAACGATTTCTTGTGTGGTTTATTGCGTCTACAACATTATCAATCTTATTCTTTTCTCTCTCCTCTTTGTTTAATGTACGTTTGCCATTAATACCTATCCAACTGTGTATGTGTGTGTGCTAGCTTTTGTGTGTGTGTGTGTGTGTGTTTTAAAGAATACTTATAACAAACCACGCATATCATGACTGAAAAGGCGCAGGAGATCCAAAAGAGGTTGGACGACCTCCAACAGGAGCTTCACGCCGCTGTGGAGAAGTCTGACAAGACCTTCAACGAGCAGCGCAACCAGGTGTTTGCAGAGCGCCGTACGATGGTGGCAGAGCTGATCAAGTCCAAGGAGATCCCTGAAAACTTCTGGGCTCTCGCGCTCATCTCGCTCCTCCAGCTCAAGGATGAGGAGAGCGTCACGATGCCGCATTTTCTAGGCCCCTATGACCAGGAACTTCTCAACAAGTACCTTATCGATCTGCACGTTGAATATGGCGCCAAAGGCCACAAGGTCACCTTTGTCTTCAAGCCGAACCCCTTCTTTAAGGAAACGGAGCTCTGGGCAGAGTGCTTCAACGTTCATCCTCCAACCGAGGAGGACGGCGCGCCTGCCGATCAGATTCCCGAGGCGGATGACGACATGATTGAGGAGAGCTGGATGTTCTCTGGCGTGAGCTGGAACGAAGGCTACGGTCCCCAGCTGGACGAAGATGACGAAGAGCAAGAAGACGATGACGATAAGGCCGGCAGCAAGCGCGCTCGCAACGAAGAGAAGTCAAGTGTGTCCACTCACCAGGGTCCTAGTATGCTGGAGATGTTTAACTTCATGCTGCCCCACCCTAGCGAAGACGAGGAGATGGACGAGGAGGACGAGGAGGACATCGCGGAGGCGATTGAAGACTGGGAAGAAGAGATGGAGGACCGAAAGATGCTCATGCGCCTCATAGTCAACTATGTTCACACCAACCCTGTTGAGGCGATCACGGGGAAAGAAGAGATGGACAAGGCGAAGAAGTGCGGCAAGGGCGGTGAGTGTGGTCATGACCATCACAAGAAGTCGAGAACCGAGTAAGAGAAAACACACATATATATAAAGAAACGACTGATGCCTGAGGGAGGAGAGGACGTTGATGCGCACAGTATAGGTTGCTGGTGCTAGGAGGATGTGTAGGGATAGGAGAAAGGGAGCTAGGGAACTACCAGCAGTATCGTCATGAAAGTCTGGTTATTTGTAATAACGTTTACAATTTTTTTCCTCTTCTTTCGTGTTTCTACGTCTTGCATTGAATGCTGTTGTTGTTGATGTGTGTGTTTTTTTTTCTGTATGTGTGAACTGCTTATCTATGGCAGATATTTGTCGCGACATGAGCATGCATGCACACATACAATGCATTAGAGCCTTTCAGCTAAGCATCATCTATTTAGTTGCTCCAAGGTGGGTGGTCAGGAGATAAGCAATGTTGTGCGAGCACGTCTGTGTCTTCTATCCATATAATAGTAATACTACGATAATATTTTTTTAAAAAAAAATGGGTATGGAGTTGATTCTCTCTCTCTCTTTGTATCTAGCACATTGCTCCATCACCAAAAGAAAGAGAGGTAAAGCAATTGAAAATGCTCTTACGCGTAGCTATTACTTGTATTTTCATCATTTTTCTTTTTGTTCTTTCCATATTTTCTCTCTATCTATCTCGGTATTGTGAGAACACCAAAAGATATTTGAAGTAAAGCGGGACTTTTTATATAACAACCATACAATTATTTATTTATTTATTTATTTATTCAGTTCTCATTTAACGCAACAGTCACATAAACGAAAGAATTGTATGTGTTGATAAGTTGCAATAGCGGCTTTGAATTACGATTATTATTATTATTGTAAAGAAACAGATGCAGAAAGGATAAAGAACAAACCAACAAAAAAAAAGCAGTTACACATGTTTAAGAATCATGGGCTGTGGCTCATTGATCGCACAACAGACCTCAGTCGCTTCTCATGAGAAGGAATATGGCTTGAAGGAACTTCAGCAAAAGCAACTTTCACGTCAATCTTTCATTTATTCTACAGTTTCCCCCGACGGTCGCTATCACTACAAACTGGCCAACGGCGACCGTGTGCATCGCTTTCATCGCCGGCTGCCAACATTTGCCAAGGCAGTTGACGTCAAGGCGTGCTTTGCAGACGGTATTCCCTACCGCGTGAAATGGAACTACGTATCAGCGACTGCGTCAATGGCCGATATACCGAAGGCCGCCGCTGAGGCTGCTGCTGACTGCACGGCGCGGGAGACTGAGTACCTCTATGTGTTCCCCCGTTCCACAGACGTTGCCAAGCACCGAAGTCTCAATGAAGATGTCCCGGAGTCGCTCTTGGTCGAAGAGAATGTCGAAGGGCCCATGGCGTCAGCGATGACACCGTCGTCACACGCCCGCAGGGGTTCCTCGATCCTTACTCCACGTAAGCGTTGGAATAGCAACGCTCGCGCGACGCTGCCGTTTGCCAACGTCGCCAGGGAGTGGTCCTTTTACAACGACTCGACCACACATACAGTAGAAGTACGGGTGTAGTGTTTGGAGAGACAGTCTCTCACAGCTCGAGGGACTTGGCAACACACACGCGACTGCGCGCTTGAAAATGGAATGCGACGAAAAGGAAGGTGGAGGAAGATGGAGGAAGCCAATCATGTTTGGGACTTCGATCACCTCTACCTACCTTCCCACCGCAGCAGGCGGCGACGGCGGGCAGGGGTCTTCGTGGATGCAGAGCCGTCGGTACCTAAAAAATGTGTGGGTGGCGACGATGGTGGTGGCCCCACTCGCCACAGAGGTGTTCGTGCGTGGTACGGTGTGCGGTGGATTCCGTGTTTTCTGCCACATCATAGACATCATCAAGACAACAAAGACAGGCGGCGTACGCAAGAGTAGTGTTGTCGCCGCTTCTACTACTGCTGGCATTGGAGCTCTGAAAGTGAATGTCATTACCACTTCGCGCAAGTCCGATCGCGTCTCATCGGCGGTCTCGCTTGGACACTCCGCCCGTAATCCATCGCGCGGTTCCTCAACCGGCGAGGGGACCGCTGGCAATTCTTTCACCACAATAAGGAGTCCTAGTAGCTCCCACAGCGCCACAGGGAAACGCGACAAGAGCGGCAGCCCTTCGTCTTCTGCGTCCCCTCCTACGCACGGCAAGAAGAAGCGCAACGGAAGTGCTTGTCCACTGCTACTCCGCAGCGCTCGAAGCGGCACTGGCAGCCACGGTGACAAGCAAAGAGGAGCTCGTTTGGCGGTGGCGTTGGCTTTTTACTTTACACTTCTGCCGACCTCTTTCCTGTGGCTTGCGGTGCAGTGGACAGTGGCTCGGCTGAGCATATATGCTGGTGGACGTCATCAGTGTTCCCACTGCCTCCGCCGATGGTGCTAGCAAGGAGAAAAAAAAAATGATGTAGCAGGAGAGGATATGCGGCAGCAAGTACTGAGGATGAGTTTAGCGAAAGTCTGTCTTCAGACGTGCCCCGACTCCCACTTGCACAGAGTACCGCATCCTCCTCTCAGTGTCCCTGCAAGCAGAGGAGGAGGAGATGCTACAGCGGCACCTCCGTCAGTTCACCCAAAAGGAAAAAAGAAAGAAAAAAGAAAACAATGTCCCAGTGGAAGTGTCCGGTGTGGCTATTCAACTTGCTAAATTCGTCAATGCTAATCACTACATTGTCTCGCCTGTCACGTCAGTCAATCTAGGAGGGGGGGGGGTGGCGGACTTAATCAGCATGACCGTTTGATGTGGATGTTTTGAGAAGTAATAGAAAAAGGGCGGGGGAAAAAGTAGCGCGCGTTTAACTCCTTCATTGGCTTTTCAATAGGCTATATTAGTTTTGCCTTATCGTCTTGGAGATCATTTTTTTTTCTCTTCAATGTTTTTATGTAGCTAACATATGGTACAAATGTTCTTTTTTTTTTTTGAAAAAAAAGTTGCTACGTGAGGTGGATAGCTCATTGTGGGGGTAAGTTCCATTTGGGAACCTTTAACATCACTACTATTGTTTTCTATGATTAGGGAGGAAAATGCGAGCGCTTCCCTTTCTTCGATTTGATGTCTTTTTTCCTTTTTGCCGAATGCTGAATCCTTTTATATGATTTAACCCGGTATATACGCGCGTACATATACAGTAGACTTATAGCTTCAATCACTTGGACAGTATACTTCAATATTCTACGTGTGTCTACATTTCTGATTTTTTTTTATTGTTCTACTTCCTCTCTTTCTTGAACGCAATATCTCCACTACATATATATATCATTCTTTCCAGTCTTCTCGCTGATGTGATCATCCTGATTGGTTGCTTTTTTTTTTTCATTCTTTCTTTCTTACTCTGCAAAACTGCTCGAAGGAGTAGAAAAAAACAGAAAGGGGGGTGTTTGATGAACCAGCTCCCATTTCTTTCTCAATATGTTTATGCACAGCGCCGAAACTGACTGCGTCTGGGCTCCCGCTATGCCTCAAAGATGTCTCCTTGTTTATCTCTCTTCTTCCATTTCGCAATTTTCTTCTTTGGATAACAAAACTTATTTCTTCAAGAACGAAAAATTTCTCCACCAACACACACTCTATACTTCAAACATGGGTTGCGGCGCTTCTTCTGACAACGTGTCCTACGTTAACGG
>JASANZ010002157.1:0-57157 GCA_030849805.1 Sergeia podlipaevii
AGCCTGACGGCGGCGAATGAGGTTTGTGGGAGCAGATTCACGGGCACCGGCGGACATAACTTGTAGTGTAGCTTGAAGCACGTTAAGAAAAAATATGATTATTATGAGTAAACAATATTTGATTTAAAAAATACGATAGGAATCTAAACGAAGCGAAGAGAATAATGCAATAAGCACCCCCGCACGTATAAGTTGGAAAGAGAGGAAGAGAGGAAGAGAAAGGTACTTGCACGCGCTACATACGTGAGCACACATCTACCCACACAGCAATATATATACGCGAAAAAACAACATAGAACCATGTATGTGGTACGAGACTTACGGAGGTTAGGAGACCTACGGCGGTGGTAATATAAGTTAATCAATTCAACATGGCGTTTATTTTTTGTTGTTGCATTTTCAAAATATAAAGAATCGCTACGGTGAAGATCTCCACTTTAATGTTTTTGACGCGGTTGACTCTCACAGGCACCTCTGTCCTATCTCTTTCTCTCTTTCTCTCCTTTCTTTCATGCGCTCTCTCTCTCAATATCGCATGCTTCACGCTCCCCCCGCTTTCCCAAAGAACTTGTCCACTGCCGTCCTGATCACCTCCAGCTCTTCATCGGATGCTGGTGGCACGTAACAGTGTATCACTGAAAGAAGGGGGATGCTGCGCACACCGGGAACGATTGCGGTCCACTTAACCACTTCACCCTCCGCATTCCTCGCGACGAAACGCTCAATGAGCACCGCCTTCACAACACATGGATTCTGCGTGAAGAGGGGTGGGATGACGGCAACTGTTTGCCCTGGAAATAGGTCGTGAGGGCTCATGAGACGGAGACCCAGTTGGGCAGCCTCTGGAGGACTGATGTCACGCCACTGGCTCTCGCCATGGTTTCGTCCGATCGCATTGCTTGGGTGTGGCGGAGCAGCTGGGACGGTGGCTAGAGGCGGCGGAGGTTGCCTGCGCGGTGGCACTTCCCCTTCGTTGCTCGCTTCTTCTGCCTCCTCTCCGTACTCCGCACTTTCCGAGTCTGAGCTGTCTCTCCCTCGCTTCTCTGGCGGCATCTGTCGGCGTGTTTGCACGTTGACATACTGCTGGCCTGAATACTGAAGCAAAGTTTGCTGCTGTTGCTGCTGTAGGGATTGCTGTAGGAGAGGAAAAGGAGGAGAAGAAGGGTTGGTGGGACGGCGCTGGGGTTGCAGGAAAGGCAATGGCTCCTTAATGAAGAGAAATCCGCCAGGATAGCGGGCACGCATGGGATTGAGAAGGTCCCAGCGAACCCTGATGTCCTCCCGCTCTGTCTTGTTCTTTCCTTTCACCCAGTGCTGGGCGATAGAGGGCCACTGCTGCAGAAATCGCTTGTTTTGTAGCTTGATATCCTCAAGCTGGGTCTTGTAGTAGTCCGTCATGCCCCCGCGTGCCTTAGCCATCTGTGGCACCTCGAAAGAGAGATTCCGGAAGCGTAACGTGTACATCCCGCGTGCGATGAGCTGAAGAGTAAAGTCGTAGTCCTCGCGCACGGCAAAGCGGTACCACATCATGTTCACGGGCCCGCGCGTCCCGGTAAAGCCAGTAAGCACCTCACGCGGGTTGCGCAGCCCAGCGGTTGCGGTGGCGGGGAAAAACAATGTCTGCTGTGGATTATGCAAGAGTTGATAGCTGAAGAGACATGCAATATTGTTGTATGAGTTTACCGCAAGCGCGTCCGTGTCGTACGTGTAGGCGAAGCGGCTGTACTCTAACGAGTAGCACGCCGTCGTGGTGTAGTACGGGTAAGTTGCAAGTGAGAGATTAGTTTGTTGCCGCGTCATGGGAAGAATATTGTTGAGGATCACATCATCCTTCCCTGTAAAGATGGCGAGCTTGTTGTTGACGAGCCGCGGATCAGGTGGAGTGGCGTCTGCCGTGTGCTGCAGTTGGATGATGCGGTCTTGTACCTGCCGCATCATCTCCCGCGCCGAAACACGCACATTTCTCTTGTCTGAGCTTGTCATGCACAGAGAGTAGATATCATCATCGAGGACCCAGTAGAAACCAAAGAGAGGATGTGGTGCCACCCCGGCGAGCTTACCAGTGATGGCGCTGTGAGCACTGCTGCTGCTGCTCTTATGGGCCTCGCTGGCGCCACCTGGTCTCATCTTCTGCTTGAGAGACTTGTAAAAGGAAGGATCGAGGTCTAGACTTACCAGAGCGCCTTCCGAAAGAACCTGGGGCTCCTCAGAGGTGAAAAGACCAAGCTCCTCGATATTGCCACTGCCGTCAATCCCACTCGCGATCATTTCTCGCGGGACTAGCACGTGCAGGATGTGGTTACGCACATAGGACACGCCACGATTGCCCTCAGGAAGCACTTCAATACGAAATAGTGCCCGAACTTCCTCCACTGAATGAAGTACAAACTCTGGCACAGGTACACGCTCTACAGCACCAGCAACAGCAGAGGGAAATGCTGATGTAGGGCTATTGGTTCCGCTCCCCGAGGCAGGAGAGGCCCCACTCATACTGCTACCCGCCGCCGCCGACGTCGCCGTGGTGGTTGGGGCAAATATGTACCCGTGATGATACATGGTGGCAACCCGTTTTGCCTGCAGAGCGTCTAATTTTTCCTGATTCTCTGACTTCTTGCTGCAACCTCTTGACTCGCCGTGTACACAGCACCCACATCTCACTATGGGTAGTGTTGACGATGGTGCCGACGGCGTGGTGCCAAGATGAGGGCTGCTATCTTTTTCAGGTTTGATTACAGTAAAACCATCCCCATCAGCAGCCCCTGCGTTCTCTTTCTTCGCCTCCTCAGTCACAGCATGCACCATACCGGAAGCGCCAAACGCCTCAAACACAAGATGATCGAGGTGTTGGGCATAACTTTCCTTTTCCTGTGGCTCTACAACTACAGTAAAGGGAACCAAATCGCGTATGAAAGTGGCGAAGGTGCCGCGATCCTGCTCAAAGCGGCCCCTGGAAGGAATATAGATGGGGCAGTGGGGATAGGGAAGGGTATCAGGAGCAGCACTCAATGGGGTGCTACCACTTCCTCCACTCGTGGGAGAGTCGCTGCTATCCACAGCTTCTTCGTCATCTACTGCTGCTTCAGCATCAAATGGCGGTGGTGCCCATATGCTAGAGGCCGTCTGCCCTGCGCAATTAGACTCGCTAGGAGATGACATGGAACCTACGCTGCTACCTGAGAAGAAGATAAGGCTCAGTGAACAGAAATAGGATTAGATATACCACGCTTCAACAGAAAGAAGAAACAGAGAAGGTACCCCTAGTGTGTGTGGCTCTTTTTTCTCTCTTTTTGGTACGCCTCGCAGGAAAAGTTCCTTATTTTTTTTTTCTATGATTAAATGCTCTTAATCTATGATTCTAGAAATACAAAGGTATGCGTGTGTGTGTATGTGTGTGTGTGCTTGTGGAAGGTAATTTACAGGGTTTGCAAGAAACAAAAAGAAATAAATAGTAAATATTCAAATAAAGATGGACCTCTTTGCTCATGTAATATATATAATTATAATAATTCTCTGCATTCCTTTCTCAATTCTGCGAAAGAGACGCAACCATCATGATAAAAATCGCCTCATTTTATGTGTACCCGCTTCCATTCCATCTCAAGTACACGCTTGCTTGTTTGAAAATGTTGTATAAAGTGCATACACATACATACATAGACATATGATTATGCTTTGACGCACGTTGAATAACTTTTTTCAGCTGATGCACATCTTCGGAAAGTCCTTCATACCTCCTCTTCTTGCAAAGCTACATATATATATATGTACGTTTGTGTGTGTGTGTGTAACACAGTACGCTCATAGTAAAGAAAACAGCAAACATATTTAACAATAATAAAAGCAGGAAGTCCTAGCTACAAATGTGTCAAGGAATTATATATATATATAAATGCAATAGATAAAAAAAAAAAAAGCATATGCATCCACAAACCTACATATACAAATGTCAAGGTGTTCACACTCAAGATGCGTTTCGATTTGTAAATGATCATGGCCACACACACACACAGAAAAAGCTAGAGAGACATATATGAACAAATTAAAAGAAGAAGGAGAAAGAAGAAGAGAGCAAAGAAAAAGTACACACACACACACACAAGAAAGAGGAGAGAGTACAGAAAATGGAGGATATCACTCACTCTCTCTCTCTCTCTCTCCCTCTCTCGACTATCACTACGTTGCTGAACGTTTCGATCTGCTTTAGTAACGCAGGACAAAAGTCAAAGGCGTGTCTTATACCCATCCATCCTCTTACCTTCCTCCCCCCGTCTCTCTCTCTCTCAATATATATCTCCCTCCCCCCTTCAATTGTCTCAACGCCACCATTGGGTTATATATTCTTTTTCTTCGAGCCCCAATATGATCTTCTCATGGAACCTCTCGGGTGTCTTTCTCTGCGAAAGACAATAACTGTGACGCACCCATGATGTAGTACATTTGGACAACGCGGGAGGCTGAATAGGAAGAGAGAAAAAAAAAAGAAACACAACACGCACAGGTGTAATATCTCTTCGTCAAATAATGTGTCTCTCGTTCACCCATCCCTCTTTGACTGTATAAAAGCAATGACGCTGCTCAATAAAAAAGGAGAACGTAAAACATTAAAAGGGAAATAGACAACATTGGCCACCAATGCCTTTTGACGACGTTTTTTTTTTTTCGACAATCATATATAAAAGCGAGCAGAGTGAATAGGTAATATATATATATATATAGCAATCCTTCACACATATACTTCACATTTTGTTTATTTTTTCTAAACTCTTAAAAAAAAAAAAAAGAGCAGCGAGAATGTGAGGAGCACAAACACAGAGATAATCTTGAGTGTCTGGAATCAACTACCAGGCAGACATTTTTTCCTTTCCATTTTTCACATTTTAGACGATGTCACCATACAGCGGATTCTCATCGTCGTCTTAATCTCTTTGATTGACGGGGGATGGGGTCTCAGAGGCACGCTGTGCCATGGAAGGAGGATTGGGAATATAGAACTCGTTTCTGTACTTTATCGCGTCGGTGTCAATTCCGCGGTGCAGGCTCACATTGGCGACATTGTAGAAGCTGGTCATAAAGAACACTGCTGTGTTGTACACATGGCGCCAGCTCCATCGGCCCCACGTTTCTTCCTCTGCTGTGATGACAGGCTCCTCGTCCTGCTCGCTATCCTCATTGCTTTTCGGCTGCACGCGCACACTCACGCGTGTATTCCCTCGACCTGCTGTCTGTTGCCCTGCAGCTGTCGTCTTCATCTTGGTAGTACTGTTGCCGTTGGTCGGTGGGGCGGGAGGGGGGAAAGCCGTCACGCTCACATGCAGAGGCGAAGCACCCGTACTGGTAGTGGTGGTGGCTGTGATCTCCTGATGGTTAAAAACGCTTTTGGTATTGACAAAGAAGGGTCCCAGCTCCGTTGAATCCTCCATTTCTCTGCACGCCATCGTGGCAGCCGTGTATAGAGGGAAGGATAGTAATAACAAAAAAAACAGTATATATGTATATATATATAGAGAGAGAGAGTTACAAATGAATGTACGTTTCTACAGCAAAAATAAGAAAAAGAGAAAAAAAGGGTATAGCACACATCATATAATGAAGGTAGAGAGAAGGAAAGAAAGAAAAAAAAGGAGGGAAGATGATAACTTGGGAGTGCACTCAACGAGAAAACTGTAAACCATACACATTCATTCCTTGAAGACTAGTTGCTTTGACACGGAGAAGATCAACTTCCTCTTCATCGATGCATACGTTTGTACATACATATTTTCTATATGTTCTTGTAAAGCAGTTATGTTAGGACGTAGTGAGTTAAATCTGGAAAGAAAGAATGTAGTCAAAAAGGAGGTGCCACACCCCCTTCATATAGACGCGCAAAGGTACCTCCTACTTCACTTCTGTCCAGCCTGCCGCTTCTGCTCGGCATGAGCGATCAGCTGGTGCAACACATAGACGCGACGGAAGGCAGCTGACTTTCTGAAGGGCATCACCTTTATTGGACACAGCTGCTCCTTGGTCCACAGCACGCTCGGCCAGCGCACACGTGATGCAATAGGCGGTAGCACTCGCACTGCACCGTTGTCGCAACAGTTTTCTCCTTCTTCTTCTCCTTCGCTCTCTTTGCAACTTCCTTGAGTGGAGCATGCACTATCTGCACCCCCAAGTTTAAGTGGATCGCCACCTCTCACACCAACATCAGTGGTGTTGTTCTTGCTGTGGTGATAGTGATAGTCGCTGCTGTGACTCATAACAATATGGCAGAGGTTCTCACGCAAGTACACACATTGCCCACCACGAGCGTGAGCCACTGCCGAGTTTTCTTCCACCGCACCCGCTACCCTGTGCTGCGACTCGAATGGCTGTGACGACACCGCTTCTTCAAGGCCTGACTCGCCTTCGATAGGACAGTCCTTGCCTACGACAGGCACAACGACAACCCCTATTTCTTTCGTAAAGCGGCGGGAGCTAGTCAGGCTGGTCTTGCTAGCCATTCTCCTGCCACTGATATCATAGCATGGCAGCTGCAGCTTCAGCCTAGGCCTAGACTCCGTACTAGTATCTTGAGGAAGCACGAGAAACTCTAGGTAGCTCAGTAGACGAGCCTGCTGACCAGTCATGAGGCTCCTAAAGCCATATCCGCACTTGTTTGCTGAAGTAAAAGTAATGCGGATGGGCCGCAGAGGTTTGCCATCAGCCCTACCCTTTTCATTGCCTACAGTCCTCTGTGCAGGCATGCTGGTGTGACTTTGATTTCTCTATGCTAGGTGCTTTCTGAAATAAATTCAAAGTTATGAACTTACCTATCAACTAGTGACTTCAACAGTCACATATATTCCTTCATGTCAACAAACAGCATACAGATATTAAAAAAGAACAACAATAAACGGTGACACGTAAAGAAACTATTATTGATTAGCGGAGAGTAGTATCAAGACACACATCAGCATGTACTTTTTTCAAAAGATATATATTTAACGGAAGATAAGCTATAGTTGAAAGATCAGTAAAAGAAAAGTTCGTCTTTGTATATATATATTTGAAAGGAGGAAAAAACACACACACACACAAAAATAATTTGAATCACAACGCTAGTAACAGCACGCACACACGCGATGATGACTAATGTCAGAAAGTAAACTAGGGGGAAAGGAGGGGGAGGAGCCAAGTGGCGCATGTTGATGTTGTGCTAACGCTGTGTATTGGTATTCCTACTGCAATGCAGGGCACCGTGTGTTAACTATCACTACCAATAATAATTATTACTATAATGATACCAATCGAGCCCAACGCCATTGCCATTTGACGTAATATATTTATATATATATATAAAACAAATTACACGTACTACCTCGTATGTTACGAAGACATGTGCATTCAAATACTAGCACACATGATGCTGACAAAGGTTTCGATGTAGCACAGAAAAAGAGAGGAGAAATTTAATGTAAATCAGCAAACATCATGATATTGCCTTCTTGACGCTATAAGTATTTTTCCTTTTCGCCTTTTTCTTCATTGATCATCTCCTTTCTATCTTCCCCTAAGACCGCTTCCTTTCTTTCTTTGCATAACAACAACATAAAAAAAAAGAAGGAAGTACAACATTTCATTTTCTCTTTCCTTTCCCCGCTCCCTACTTTTCAGTAACAACATCTTCCACTGCTTCACTATTATTGCTATTATTGTTATTATTGTCTCGTTTCTTTCCTTATGCGCTTCAGGACGCCATGTGACGGGCACAGAATTCCTCAAGGCGCCTCACTGCTTCATGAGTAATTTCAGGGGTGCGCGAGAGGGACAAGCGAAAGGCGCTGTCCATGTGGAAAGGCTCTCCAGGATACACGTGCACGTTTTCTTCCACAGCCAACTTGCAAGCAAATTCAAGCCCGGAGTTGACCTCGCTGTCTAGCTTGCTCGTATCAAGGAGCACCGACATGAACATGCCTCCAGCAGGTACAATGGGCTTTAACACAGGAATCTTACTGAGTTGTGTGTAGAGATAGGCGGCGTTTTCACTGAAAACACTCTTGGCGTTCTGAAAGTAGTCCTCGCCAGTGATGTCGAGACACTCCGCAATGCTGGTTTGTACTGCGGTCATAGGAACCAGATAGCGCATAGCGAGTGAACGTACTCCCTTCATCACCTCCGCCCCTGCGTTGGTAGGGTCAACCTGCAAAATCCACCCAATACGCTCGCCGGGAATGCAGAACCGCTTGGAGGCACCACCAACGATGAAGCGCGTGGCGAGAGAGTCGACATCCGCCACTGAAGTGAACTCTGCTACGGCGTCAGGGTTGGCAATGTCGAACACCATGCCTGCATAGATCTCATCCGCTATGATGGGAATGCGGAGCTCATCCATAAGGTGCACCAGCTCGGTCACATGTGTGCGAGAAAAGTTACTCCCGCATGGGTTGGAGGGATTGTTAATGAGAATCCCCTTAATCTTGGACACGCCACCGTGCGCGGTCCTGTCCTTCTCAATGATCGCGCGCAGAGCTGGGATGTTCACCTCCCAGTTCCTTTCCTTATCACATGGGTAGTAGAGCGGCTCGATACCATAGTAAGCGGCGTTCAAGTCGTACTGGGCAAAGTACGGCTCGGGGAAGAGGATGTGCTCTCCAGAGTTGGCAAGAGCGCCAAAAACCATCGAAAGCGCATCGGAGCAGCCAGAGGCAAGGACGACATGGTCTGCGCTCAGTTTTCCCGCCTGAGAAGGCGCAAACCACTTGACCCAGTAGTTCGCGACGGCTGCGCAGGCAGTTGGGCTGCCAATGGATGGAGTATAGCCGTTGTTCTTCACGTTGCTCACGTTCTTCTCGAGCGCGGCCATGAACTCCGGCGGTGGTGGGTTGTTGCCGTCGAGTGTCGGGTCTCCCACGGCGAGAGAAATGAGGTTGCCCTTGCCGTTTGCTTCCAGTTGAGTCTTGTTGTTATTGGAAAGCATGTTGAGCTGTACCACGAAGGCGAGCATGGGGTGTGTAACCATGCTCTGCGCAGAGGGCCTCACATTATCCCATGAACGAGCCATTTTTTTTCTTCTTCTAAATAATAATAATAATAAAATATATGAATTGATTAGTTGCCTCACTTATTCAGATGTATGAAGGAGTATTTCTTTGTTCCGAAAAGTAAACAACAACAAAAATCATCATGGTAGCAACCAGAAAAAGTAAAACAACAACAACAACAGCAATGAATGCAGAGAAGGTGATATGACGATGAAATGAGATAAGTTTTAATAAAAAAGGACAGAAGTCACGTGAGACTGCAGTTGCGCAAGTAACGCGCTATATATAAAAAAAGACTTCAGCCAAGCCTTTGCGGACAAACTCATTGCAGTGTATGTGATATGTATGCCTTGTGTGCGAGTGTCTTTCTGTATGAGACGTGTGTGTCTCTCTCTCTCTGTATGTATATATGTAGGTGCGTATGTATGTGTATGAATAAAGCAATAGGTCAACACATGTCCACAATGCACTCTTCCCACCACCCTCTCCTTCCTTTTTTAAATGATAATATAAATTTCTCGTTGCCAAGACAGTTGGTATGTATGTACGTATCAGAAGAACCGAGGATGACTAGCTAGAATATATATATATATATATGCTTGCGCTAAACTTCACTAGCGTAACTCTTTGCGTTTCTTTCCCCTCTTTTTTTTTCTGTTAAAAATAAATATTTAGTTCTCTCCACACGTTTTAATTTTTGCCATTAATCTATCTGGCCGATAAACATTTAAAAATAGGAGCGTACAACACAAATAATGGAGGAGAAGGAGAGATGTTCTCTTAGTATCAAGGATTGAAGTTGTCTAAGATACACAATAGTAGTTAAAATAGAAGTAGTGCTTTACAAGAAAAGGGGTATAGGCAGCTCCTCAAAATAATAATAATAATAATAAAATTGCGTTTGTATTTTATATAATAAAAAAAGACATTTAGGAGAAAGCAAAAAATGCTGTTACTCTCAACCTCTCTCATTTTCCCTCTCTCTAAAAAAAAGAAAGATAGAGCAAGAAAAGCAAAAAAAAAAAAAAAAAAGCAAAGAAGAAAATCCGCAATACGGCACATACACCACCAACAACAACAAAAGAATATATATATATATCGGCGTGCCTGCTAGCAGCAGATATACGCAACCGTTCACAAAACGTTCCCTTTCTCTCTCTCTCTTTCATTTTTTTTTCTTTTCCTTTTTGCTCCTGCTTGTTTTCATATTCTTCGCAGAACAACCACCACTACTAAACGCGGCTCGTCATTTTCTTCATCATTTCTTGTGACGCTCGCAGAACTCGATGATGCGATCGACTGCCTCATTTATGATAGGTGTCGGCCTGGACGTGGTGGCGCGCACGAAGCCACTCACACCGAAGATTTCACCAGGAAGGACTTGCACGTTTTCCTCGTCAAGCAGCTTCTCATAGAATTCCATGTCAGAGTTGATGTCCTTGAAGTGGTTAACATCTACCTTGAGCATAATGAACATTGATGCTGTCGGCTTGTCAAAGGTGATACCAATGTCATGCTCCAAGAGCCGCTCAAACACCTTCGCGCCGGCGGCAAGCTGCCTGTTAAGGTCATCCAGGTGGCTCTGAGGCACCTTTAGCAGCGCGTGCTCAAGCGACATCTGCCCAATTGAATTAGACCCTGTGTGCAACTGCGAAAGGAAGTCAATCCCCTTCATCCACTTGGCCCCAGCACCGGTAGTGTCCACCATGAGGACCCAGCCGATGCGCCATCCCGGTGTGACTGAGTGCTTGGCGGAGCCAGCCATGATCACACGCGGCACAGGGGTGTCGAAGTCCGCCACGGAAGTGAAGGTTTCACCATGGAAGATGACCTCGGCGTAGATCTCATCTGACATGATGGGCAGGTGGTTACGCTCACAGAAGTGAATCACTTCCTCCACGTGCCCGCGACGCCAGTTGCTTCCGCAAGGGTTGGACGGGTTGACCATAAGGAGCGCGCGTGTCTTCTCATCAATGAGCTTTTGCGCTGCCTCAAGGTCGGCCTCCCAGTTTTTGTCAGCATTCAGTGGATAGTAGCGGCACTCGATGCCGTAACTGTCGCAGACGGTCTTGTAGTGAGGGAAGGAAGGTGCTCCCACAAGAATGTTGTCGCCTGGGTTGCACAGCGCGGTGATAGCGAGAACAATAGCGTGAGAGCCGCCGGAGGTAAGAAGTACGTTTTCCCACTTGACACTTGCCTTCCGCTCCGCAGAAGTACAGAAGCGGGTCCAGTACTCTGCGACGACCTTTCGTGTGCTTGTGTAGCCGGCCACGGGCGGATAGCCGTTGTCCTCACGACTCTTGACGACATCCACCATGGCGTCGACGATTACGTCAGGAGCGACAAGATTGCCGTCGGCGGTCGGATCACCCATGGACAGCTTGATGAGTTCCTTGGGGGACCGCGATGGCTTGAGTTTATCTGTAAGTTCCGTTAGAGGTTGGAGGGTACGGTTAGCGTGAGCGGATGCCGCTAAGACTGGGAATGTGGAAGACGTGACACTCATTTGTTCGTTTCGCTAATAATAACTCTCTAATCGTAAAGGTAGAACAGTGGTTTATTGCCTCTTTTTTTTCTTTTTTTTAAAAAGGTGAATACTGTGATGTAATTCTTGAACGTACGCAGGTTCCCAAATACACATACATTTTTTATTATTGTGGATGTTTCAGTACACAATCCCAATAATGGGCAAAAAGGAGAGAGAAGATAGGGAGAGAAGAAAAAGAAGAAGAATAAAAAAAAAGGATTTATTCGCGCTCTACATGTGCGCAGAGAAAAAAAGAAGGTTTTTTTATATACCAGACCTCAACGTGTCAAAAGCAAGTTAATCAACCAAGCAACCGTTATTGCCTTGTGTATTTGGATGTACAAGTCTATGGATAACTTGAAAAAAAATAAAAATAAAAACAAAAAAAGCTTTATCCTGAAAGGATTTGGTGATTAAACAAGTACTCGCCTCCATCTTTTGCTATAGGAGGAAAGAAAACGTTTTCTGAACGTCCTCTATTTATTTTTCCATTTTCTTAAAATTGTTTCTTTTGAATCTTCTTAATTTTTTAGATTTCCTTTCTTCCTTTCTCTAAAAAAATTAAAAGAAAAAAAAAGGCGCAAAAAAAAAAGCACACACACACACACACACGCCTCTTGAGCAGGGGATTGACTCCATTTCGTCCCAGGGAACAACAAGAACGAAAAAAAAGAGAAATCAAGATTTTTTCTTTTTGAAAGGTTCTTAATGCACAGCAGCACTTTTAGGCGCAATCAACTCACTAAATAGGCATTTTTTTTTCTCTTACAATCACAATCACTTTCCCCAGTTCCCTTTCCACTTCTGTAATACCACACCACATATTTTTTAAATATTTTTAAGATGGAGTTTATCATTCACCCGGACAAAGCACTGCAAAAAAAAAAAAAAGAAGTGAAAAAAGCTCTGATGTACCGTTCCATAACGAGAGATAAAGAGGGAGAAAAACAAAGCAAAAAGGGTTTGCTCCACTAAGTGAGCGACACTATATAAACAATGAAAAAAAAAGAACTCACTCAAAAAAGGAAATACCCAGCTGCCTCCTGGCAAGTAGCAACTGCTTGTAAGCAAAAAGAAAGGGGTGGGGGAAGGAAATACCACATTCCTGCGTCGACACTGAAAGCGACAAAAAAATTTACATTATACGCTACACGCCTTGCCTAGTTCATGCAATATTGCAACCCTCCATTTTTCCTTTTTTTTTTGGTTTGAAAGAAAAAATAGAAAATGCAGACATAACAATTGTAATCAAACAATAGTTTCTAACGTCACCACCATACACACGACGGGACGCACTCTCTCTCTCTCTCTCTCTCTCACACACATTTCGACAATGTTCCTTACTGTATTGAAAAGAAACAATTATCAGAATCAAATTATTTTTTTTTTAAAAAAAGAGGCATAAAAAAAAAGAGAGACTGTTGCACCATTTTTTTTTTTGGAAAATGCAAAAAAAAAAATGTAGCCTTTAAGATACTCCTCTACACCGGAAGAACACCCATGTGAGGCTAGCAGCAACAAGCTGTGACGTAATAAAAGCATGCGAACGCATAAATGGAAAGCGTGCACATTGTCTTGTGCTTGAATGCTGGCAGTGGAAACATCCCATAAAAAAAGATAATAGCAATTTGACAAAAAAAAATGAAGCAAAAAAAAAGTAAAGTAACTGGAGGGAGCTGGTGCTGGTGAGAAGAACATAGCATACATACAGATATACATATGAAAGCGAATACCGGCTGCAAGGACTTTTCGTTCTTCTCGAATTTAGCCATATGTGTATATCAAAACAAATGGAGATGAAGGATACAACAGTAACAATGAAGCAAAGATAAAAATAGAAAAAATGAAGCAGAAAGAAAAAGTACATATTGGCTTCCGCCAATACCGAATTCTGTAAACGCAATACGAAACATACACACACACAAAAAAAAAAAATTAAATAACATAATAATTCACTTTTACTTTCTCTCCCTTTTCAAGTTTGCAGACTGCGATTCATTTGGCGCGTCATTCATCGACTACTGCATGTGGCGCTCGCAGAACTCGATGATGCGATCGACTGCCTCATTTATGATAGGTGTCGGCCTGGACGTGGTGGCGCGCACGAAGCCACTCACACCAAAGATTTCACCAGGGAGGACTTGCACGTTTTCCTCGTCAAGCAGCTTCTCATAGAATTCCATGTCAGAGTTGATGTCCTTGAAGTGATCGTAGTTGATCTTGAGCATCACAAACATTGATGCTGTCGGCTTGTCAAAGGTGATACCAATGTCATGCTCCAAGAGTCGCTCGAACACCTTCGCGCCCTTCTCTAACTGGCGTACAAGATCCTGCGTGTGACTCGCAGGGACCTTCAGCAGCGTCCTGGCAACTGCCTCCTGACAGATAGAATTCGGGCCCGACACAAGCTGAGACAGCCGCTCGATGCCCACCTGCCAGCTGTGTGCCACGTTCAAGGGGTCAACCAGGACTGTCCAGCCGATGCGCCACCCAGGGCAAACTTGATATTTTGAAACACCATTCAGGATGAGCCGTGGCACGGGGGTATCAAAGTCTGCAACGGAGGAAAAGACATCCCCATTGTAAACAATTTCAGCGTAAATTTCATCTGAGATGAGGGGGAGCTGGTGCTGCTCACAGAAACTAATGATCTCTTGCACGTGCTGGCGCGAGTAGTTGCTTCCGCAAGGGTTGGACGGGTTGACGACGACAAAAGCCTTCGTGCGCACATTCACCATCTGTGCCGCAGCGGCAAGGTCGGCTTCCCAGTTTTTGTCAGCGTTCAGTGGATAGTAGCGGCACTCGATGCCGTAACTGTCGCAAACAGACTTGTAGTGGGGGAAGGCCGGGCCGCACACGAGAATGTTGTCGCCTGGGTTGCACACGCTGCTGACGGCCATGACAATGCCATGGGCGACGCCTGAGGTGATGGTAACGTTCTCCCAAGAGATGTGCTTCCGACGAGTTTCTGTCTGACAGAAGCGGGAGGTGTACTCTGCGACGACTTGCCGGATGTTGTCATAACCCAAAGTGGGAGGGTAGCCATTGTATTGTCCAGAGCGTACCACGTCAACGATAGCCTCGGTAACGATGGCTGGAGTGGTAAGGTTGCCATCCACGGTGGGGTCCCCCACGGAGAGGCGGAGATTGCTCTTGCTGCTGGAGGAAGGTTTCATGTTGTCGGCCAGGTCATTCAACGGCTGCAGTGTTTTCTGTGCGTGCACAGAGGCATCGACCTTCTTGAAGGATGCACTGACTGGGGTAGCACTCTTCATTCTCTTTCCTTCCGGGGGGGGGGGGCTTCCTGGTACCAAAAAAAAAAACAGGCCCAACAAACGGCAATGTAAAAGTATGTAAATATGCTATATATAGGGCCACGGAAAGCTTCTCTGTGATAGACACAACAAATATTAATAAAGCGCGTGCGTATGTGAATAGTGCTGTACGGTTTTTTTTTTTTAAGATTTCAATAACACCATATAGAGATATTATTATTATTATTGCATTTATTTTCCAAACGTGCATTAGAAAGGAAAGTGAGAAAGCAAAAAAGAAGAAGAAAAGAAGAACAGTCGTAGTAATGAAACATAAATGGTAACAAGAAAAGCAACAACAGAAAAGCGGAAAAGAAGGTGTGAGCAAGATCGGTGCTTAGCATGAAGAGTGCACTGCGAAGTGTGCTTTTCAAACTCACAGCTGACCTTCTGCCACACAGCATACCAGAAGAAAAAAAAAAAGAAACAAAAAGAGAGGACTTTGAGAGCCGAGGGGAAAACAAGACCAACGGTGTTGCAGTCCTGTGTTTTTTTTCTCCCCCAAATGTCTTTGCAGTATAACAAAAAAAAGTAATCATGAAGAAAAGAAAAATCGCTGTTATATTCTCTTTTTTAAGTGTCCCAACAGCCGCTTTGCAAGAAGAAAAAAAAAGTGCATGTGTTCCTTTTATTTATTTGATTTCAACTGATTTTTTTTCCGCCGTTTAAAGTTTTCTCCTAAAATACCTTTCACGTACACAATTCAACATATATACCACCTATATACTCTCCTAAGATCCAAAAGAGAGAGTAAAAGTGTATAAATAAATCATGATCAAATATACATCCCAGTTCCCCCCATTTTTTTCCTCGTTGCCTTTTCGCGTCTCCTTTCATCTTTTTTCCTTCCAATAGCAAAATAAAAAAAAATAAAAAAAAGAGAACAAAGGGAAGTCGGCAGCAACATGAGTATATAAACCGAATTTACTCTTGAAAAATAATCCATTATTCGCCTTTAATGCACACACACAAAACAAAACAAAACAACAACCACAACCACACGAAACAACGCACAAGAAAAAAAAAACAATAATGATTGTAAAACAGATATAAAATAGGGAAGATGACTCCGAATAAATTAAAAAAAAGAAGAAAAAAAATAGGGTCCCTGGCCAGAGAGAGGAGAGGAAACCCATAAATACTATTGCAAAGGCACGTACGTGCTCCATTCACTTACGTACGCATTCAGTGACATCCTCTTGCCTTCCTTTCTTACTATTTCGATTTAGCATGACCATAATGACATGCAAATCTTTTTTTTTTATTATACATGTACAGTTTTCCAATAAACTCAAGAGTGGATATATTTTCATTTTTTTTAAAGAGAGACTAAATGTATATTAGAATCCAGGTAACTAAATGAAGTGCTCTGTGTGTCAGGCACACTACTTATCCATTGGTCTTTCCTGCACCTCTATATCCTCTTTATCGTAGTACGCGTCACACACATCATAGTACGAAGGACACGTGATGGAGCCGCTGATGAAGTGTGGGCTATACTTGCCTGGTTCCACCTTCTCACCCTCTGGACACTCAACCGGTTCTTCCGCACCCTTGAATAGGACAAGGAACGTTTCATCTGCGTACCGGCACTCAATTTTAGCGCAAACACCACCACGATTAATGCTGAGACCAGACACCTTAAGATCGTTGGTGTCGAGGCAGCGGGAATTTTCGTCCAGCAAGGAGCCCATCATGAGGTTCTCGTCGCCGTTGGCGCAGCCAGTTCTCGAGTAGGCGCCATAGATGGGGCAGTAGTCCATCAGCTGAGCCACACCACCCATATTGGCATTGCTGAAGTATCTGTGCTCGCTTGGCACGTCCGTGTCGTAGGTGCTCACGTGGCATTCTCCAATTGAGCGACGATCGGTGGTGCACGCGATCTGCGTCGCTTCCGAGCAGAAAGTACGGGGGAATTGCGAAACACCATTCTTGAAGCAACTCTCGGTGAGGAAGTCACATCCAGCGTTAAGTCCGTATGACATCGCCTCTGCACTGGAATAGACAGCCTTGTAGTAGCCGGTGTCCTCCATAGCGGCGAGCGAGAGGGCTGTGTAATAGCCAGCGCCGTACACACCTGACATGAGTTCGTCTTTGGCCACGCGGCGCTTCCAGTGAGAGCCCACCTTGGTGACCAGTTCTTCATTCTCCAGCTCAAGCCCAGGGATGGAGCCGCACTTAAACTGGTTGGCTGCCCGCTTCAGCACATTCGGTGAGCGTACCACAGTGATGTTCTTGCGGCCTCGGTAGCTGCCAGGCTCGCTGAGCATGGATCGGTTCTCAAAAATGCTCGCAGTGAAGCCAAAAGCGTGCATCATCTGGTGTGAAACAAGGCGAATGGCTTCATGACTGTTGAGGATGGCCTTTGGGGAGATGTTCAGCACACCAACAGCTGGGCGGCCGTCCTTGAGCGCCAAGCACGGCAAGGCCCAGGCGGCGGCATGAGTGTGAATGGGGGCTGCAGACACGTAAAGAATAAAATCAGTATTCTCCCCACTGTCCTGATGCTCTGCTGGGATGGCGTAAGAAGCACAGAGACCGGTCATGCTATCAGGCACCTTGATGCCACTGCTTGGATGCACTTGGAGACGACTCGTGTGCAGCTTAACAGCCTCGGGGATAAGCACGTTGGTGAGCCAGTTGCGTTTAGTCCCAGTGAGCACATCCTCTTCCCTGCACGTCACCAACTTGCCGGTGAAGTCTGCGCGTACTTCTCCCACGTTACTGCAGAACTGTGAACTGTACTGCAAATTGTTAAAGCTTACCAGCACCCGCAGTGGAGCCCAGAAGGCCGTGTTACCACCGGGCATGTCCGTCACCTCAAGGGATCCGCCTGCGCCACCATTGATTCTCACGTACGTATCATGCTGGCACACGCGGTCAGAAGAGACGTCCATGCTGTGAAGGTGTGGGCTTTCGAATTCTTCATCAGTAGCTTCTTGACAGCTGCCTTGATGGGTGAGGGCTGCCACTGCAAGCAGAAGGAGAAGGGTAGTAGAAAGCATACGCCGCGACGTCATCTTCATCAAAGTCATACACACGCACACACACAAAAAAAATAATAATAGGCAAACAATATATCCTTTTATGTAGATAGATCGAAAAGATAGAATAAATCTCAGTCGATCTAAAATTACCTTTTGCTTTCTAATGTGTAAATAGATGACAGAGAGCAAGTGATTTAAACCGCCAACAAACTTGAAATATTTGTCAATTTTTTTTTTAAAGCAAATATGCAAAAAATGAAAAAATCAAGTACAATAGTAAGTATAAGAATTCGCAAGTAATAAAGACGTAGCAACGCACAGTTATAACTTCCCTTATCATGTATATATCGAGAGAGAGAGAGAGACTGATATTATACAAGAAGAATTCATCCTTTGATGCGGTAAAAGGCTCACCCCTCTTGTGCTTTTTTTTTGTTCTCAATAATTAGATTCTTTCTATATCGTACACATAAATGCATGAGTGCAGATAAACACACACAAAAAAACAACAACAAAAAAAACAACAACACAGAATGAATAGCACGTATCTGTTGGATTTCTATACTGAGCAAAGGTTTTTCTTTTCTAAGATAATAATAGTAATCATGATGATGGCACAGAAAGAAAGGGAGAAAGAAAGAAGCTCGGGGATCCGCACGGTTTATCTACGCAGCTCACTCGTGCTTACTCGCGTAACAACAGCAAGCATTTCTTGTAAAAAAAGCATCACCTAACAATCAGTTCAATGAAAAGGCAGTAAATACAACAAAGCAAATTGCCGAACAAACAGCAAACAACAACGACAAGAAAAAGAAAAAAAAAATCTAAGTGAAATCGTACGAATCTAATTCTTTCTACCTCATAGAGCAGTGTAGAAGCCCGCGGAGGCTAATCTGTCCACGCACACACACACATACTCAGACATACAAACATGCACATAAACCTTTCCCTTTAAGCAAATTCTGCTAGAGCAGTAAGCAAGGCTGCGGCGTCTTTCTTCATACACGCCGCGATGGCCTTCGCTCGCGTCTCCTCCAAGTGCTGAATCCGAGTAAGATTGCATTGCAATGCGTGAGCGAAGATAGTGGGGCACTTAGTACATACCATTGCCTGCGCAGCGGCTGAGCACTTGGACTGCGCTGGAAGAAGTATCTTCGCCAGAGACGCAATGCCAGGCTGCTGATGCATTGACTCCCCTACAACAGCAGCAAGTGCTTGCGTTCTCTCTTGAAGTACGGCGCAGCACTCCCGTGCCACGTCCAGTCCATCGCGTGTACGCGTCACCGCCGTTTCTGCTGCTGCCGCTGATGATCGTGCGCTTGCCGAGTTTGGCCCTGCATGAGCACCGTTGCTGTTACTGCTGTTTGCGGCCGGGTTGGCTTCCAATCTCATTTTCTTCACCGTCTCCTCCACCAGTGAAGGTGATTCTGCTGCTGCTAAGCAAGAAACAGATTCCATAGCTTCAGTTTTGGCAACTTCCAGCTCCTCCTGACGGCTGCGCTTGCCCACCCCGCATATACTCGTCTGCTGCACGTCATCTCCATCGAGCGCGGCGTGTGACAACACGATCATTGATTCGCCAACTACTGCTGGCTGTGACACACTTCGTACTGTCTCTCCACCAGAGAGGAAGCTGCGGATCGTTGTCTTCACCTCGCTAGGAGACACAGCAAGATCCGCGGCAAGTGTCCGCATCCACCGCCAGATACGCAGCTCATCCACAAAGGCTTTTCCATCCAGCCAGTCCTCCGCTGTGAGGTGAGGACTCACCACCATTACCGCCGCGCCGCTACTACCGCTGCCCAGGGAAGCCTCTGTGCCGCTGCAGGCTTTCGCGTGTGCTTCACTAAGCCGCCGGATGAGCCCTAACACGTGCTCCCCATTACGCACCCGCATCGCCGCTGTGGTGGTCTCACAAAACTGTATCTGTTGAAGCGGACACAGAGAAGCCGCTGTGGCGCCACTACTTCTACTACTACCGTCACATGACAGTCCCCCCCATTGGGAAAGCACCTGCTGCCGTGGAGCTCCGCCTGGGAGGCATACCATGCCATAGAGCAAAAGTGCAACGTCTTTGGCAGCAACCTCGTTAAAGCTCAAGCACGAGGTACCTAGGATGTCGTTCGCCCACCCCAGGATCGCACTACGAGAAAACATCTGGCTATTGATATTGTGATGGGCACACATTGAAAAAGGAAAAAAAAAGAGCACACAAGCAAAACAACAACAACAACGTAGAAAATCTAAATAAATAAGAACAATAATAAAGAATAAATAAAAAACTAAAAAAATATAGAAAAAGTCGTACGTGCAGTTCCTAAATGCAACTACGCTCTACAGCAACAAACTTATTATCAACTCTTCAAACTCTAAAAACATCAGTAAACAACAGAAAAAAAAACCAAAGAATCATTTAATATAGACAAACAATAGTAAAGAAGAAATCAATGCCCCCCCAAACACATATAAAAACACGCACAAACTATCACCAGTGAAAAAATCCAAATTTTCTTACAGCCACAAAGAAACAGCAAAAAGAAACAATTCAAAACTTTATATATAATAATCTTACATACTCTGTCACAACACTCAATCCCTTAGCACTTTTCCAATTAAAACAACAACAACAACAACAACAACAACAACAACAACAGTCACACATGAGCAAAACAAAAAGAGCATTTTGATAAAACATGGGAAAATCCGCGCAGAACAATTACCACAAAAGCAAAAACAGAAGAAAAACATTGAATACGCAGCCATCAGAGGTAATGAGTAACAGTAGAGGTATGCACGTTGCATATTCTCTTCAGAAGCGATTCAGATGGTAATTCCATAAGCGTAAGCATCATATCGGCTCTTTCTTCTCTTCTCTCTCTCACACANAGTAGTCATGAAGCGCGCACAGCACCGACCGTCATGGCCGGCGCTCCGCGATCTGCCCTTTGGGCAGGCTCTGTACGGCATCATCTGTTGACGTGCGTGAGGTGCACTGCTGCGTCAGCTGCGGGGGCTCTCGCTCCACCGATTGGGCTGCCACGCCACGGAATCACGCACTTGCGCGACCGGCGCCGCCCTGCCCGGAAGGAGCTGTCTCTCAGTCTCACTGCGTGCGCGTGCATTTTGCATACATGGTTAAGGGTTTGTACGTTTGCTTTGTTGCTTGTTTTCCTTGTTTATTGAGGTATGGCGTATTTGTTGATTTTTGCTGGTGCGATGTGGCCAGTGTATACAGTTTCTTTTCCTTTGATGCGGTGTTGGATGAGTGTTTGCGATGGTACTATATTGGGATGCTGGGCGGGTAGAAGTTAGGAGTGGGTTGAAAAAGTTGTCATGAGTGTGAAGAATGAAGAGATAGTTAAGAGTCAGAAGTATTTGATGTCGTTTGTACGTGGCCTGTTAGTGTGCTGCATATTTGCACTACAGGAAAAGAAAAAAGAGGGGGTCATCCTTTTTTGATTGTTGTTGCTGTTGAATCACCATTTCAATCTTTCGTTCATTCTTTTGCATGTTGTTTAGAGCTATAGGAGTTTCTGGGGAGAGGGGAGGGGTGTGTTATTCTTTTTCTGTCTTCACTTCTAAGTCCGTGCTTGACGATTGCTGGCTCTCCGTGCTACTGCTGCTGTTGCTGGTACTAATGTAAATAGGTATGTATGTCTTGTTGTCACGCTGATAAAATCATTTCGACCGTGGAACGACAGAGAATGGTGCCTGCTCATGTTGGAATTTTGTAGTCACTTTCGTCTGTTGCTCTTGAAGACCGATGATGCTTTTTTTTTTTTGTTGTTGTTTTGTAGGCCAAAGAAGAATGTAAGTACATATCATCAAATACGCTACGGACGCATATGTCTTAAAGAAAACAATGTAAGTAGTTGTAAATATAGTTAAAGAGTAACACCCCATGCCTCCATTTTGATAAATAGATTTTTTTTTAAAAAAAGTGACATACTGTCTGTGAATGCAAGCGGGAGCTCAATATGCTGCCTTTTTTTTTGTTCTTCACGTTATCTGCTAATGATTAGCGATTTCTTGACAAAGACAAGTTGCTACTCGTCGTGCATACAGCTAGAAGAAGAAAAAAAAAGGCAACGACAACAGTGGGTTGTTGCTCTACTTTCCGTGAGTATAGGCAATGAGGTCAAGAACCTTGTTGGAGTAGCCAGTTTCGTTGTCATACCAGCAGACAAGCTTGACGAAGTGGTCATTGAGGGAGATGCCGGCTTTGGCGTCAAAGACGGAAGTCAGGGGGACGCCGTTGAAGTCAGTGGACACGACCTCATCGTCGGTGTAGCCAAGGATGCCCTTGAGGCGGCCTTCGGAGGCGTTCTTGATGGCAGCGCAAATCTGATCGTAGGAAGCGGGCTTCTCAAGGCGGACGGTAAGGTCCACTACGGAAACGTTGGGAGTGGGGACACGGAACGCCATACCAGTGAGCTTGCCGTTAAGCTCAGGAATGACCTTGCCCACAGCCTTCGCAGCGCCAGTGGAGGAAGGGATAATGTTCTGAGCAGCACCACGACCGCCGCGCCAGTCCTTCATGGACGGACCATCGACAGTCTTCTGAGTAGCGGTAGTGGCGTGCACGGTGGTCATGAGGCCCTCAATGATACCGAACTCCTCGTTGATGACCTTGGCGAGGGGAGCGAGGCAATTAGTGGTGCAGGAGGCGTTGGAGATGATCGGCTGGCCGCTGTAGGTGTGGTTATTGACTCCCATGACAAACATGGGGGTATCGTCCTTCGGGGGGCCGGTCATCACGACGCGCTTGGCTCCAGCTTGGATGTGCTTGTTGGCGGTCTCGTTGGTGAGAAAAAGACCAGTAGACTCAACCACAACATCAACTTCGAGCTTATCCCATTTGAGGTTAGCGGGGTCGCGCTCGCTCGTGATGCGGATTGTGACACCGTTGACGACGAGGTCACCATCCTTGACGGCGATATCGCCCTCGAAGCGACCGTGAGTAGAGTCGTAACGGAGCATGTAAGCCATGTATTCGGCATCGAGAAGATCGTTGATACCGACAATCTCAATATCCGAGCGCTTCTGAGCAGCACGGAACACGATGCGACCGATGCGGCCAAAACCGTTGATGCCAACCTTGATAGGAGCCATTTTTTTTTCTTTTTATTGTGTGTGTAATGTCCTGTATGTTTTTCGATAGTTGATGGATATATATACTGTCCACAACGGTAGCGCATTTTTTATCGAAAACGTAACAAGCGAAAAAAAAGGAGAGAGCGATAAAGAGAGAGATAGAGAGAGGGATGACGCAGTCAAGCCCAAGAGTTTATCTCCAATGTATGTAACTGTGTTTTTGATGCCAAATGTAAACCAAATCAAAGACGCATGCATACATATGGAACGTACATACAGATAAATCCAATATGAAAAAGCACAAATACCTTTTATTCTATCTACACTTACCCATCACAACAACAACAGGACAATTGCAGATATTGCTGACGGTCTGAAAAAAATCGAAAAAAAAAAAAGATAGGGAGAAACGTGTTGTGCACATTATTATTATTATTATTATTATTATTAGTATTATAATGTGCTTTCCCTCTACATTACTCACTGCAACACTACCACGACTACTATTATTGTCAAACAACTGCTGATAAATGCTTCTTTTTCTATCCTATCCCCCCCAATATATACTTCACAGACATACACATACACACACACACACACACACACACACACACACACACACAGACACGCATACATAGACGCAGGCAGCACATCCTCCTGTGCATGTGTGTGTGTGTGTGTGCCCTCGCGCTTACAAGCTGACACATTTCGTGTAACGAAGGAGACGATACAGCAAGCCAAGCAATCAGCCAATAAAGCAAACCTACCACCATTACTCAGCAGCTTATCCACTGGACCGGTAAATATTACTTATATGCACTCGCTACCTACACTCGCTTTTTTTTTTTTCTTCTCCGTAGCCACTGCTACTCTCTCTCCTTCTGATTTATATGTAAACACACACTTACACACTTACAAACATATCAGTCTCACACATTCATACACACAATCGGAGAGAAAGTGAGCAAGAAAAGAAAAAAAAAAGAGAAATAATGGCTAGCAGATTCACTCCCTATATATATGTGTGCCCGCGTGCCTGCAAAAGAGGGCTGAAATTGGTAATTTTAAGGCAGTTGCTGAACAACAACAGCAAAAAAACAGATAATGGAAAAAAAGAAAAGTATCAGTAAAATACACGTTTGCATACTCTCGTCTTCATATATATTTATATATTGTGCTTAAGGAAGGGAGAGAGAAGAACAACTTTCAACACTGCATAACTATGTAAATGCTCTTTTTTTTTCCGTATTTTTTTTTTTTAAATACAAAAAATGTTCTTTGACTCAGCGCACCTAGAGGAGTAAAAAAGGTAACGTAGAGTACCACAGTTGCAAAGTTGAAAAGGAAACAGAGGAGAAAAAAATGGAAAAGAGGAAATAATGAGCCGGCATAAATGTGTGTGTGTGTGTGTATTTAGTAGCAATACACGTATTACGCTTGCGACTGCTCCTACTCCTTTCGATGACGATCGCAAAACGCGGGAAGGCGCTCCATCACCTCCTCAATAATAAACGCAGGACGTGTGATGCACACGCGGAAGAACCCTGGCATCGACAAATAGGTTCCCGGAACCACCTGGATGTTTTCCTCGTCCTCCAGTGCCTTGTAAAAAGCCACGTCATCTTCGAATCCTTCAAACGCCTCTAGATCAATCTTCACCATAATGTAGAGAGCACCCTGTGGCTTGGCACAGGACAGCCCGTGGCACCGCTCAAGCGCCTTTGCAAAAAACACCGCATTGCGTTCCACCTCCTCCATGTTCCTCGTAAAGAATTCAGCAGGTGTCTTGAGGATTTCGGTGGCTGCGCGCTGCGTGGTCGAGTTGGGCCCCAGAGAAACCATGCATAGGTTTTGCATGCCCTTCAGCACCGCCTGGCCAATCCCCTTTTCATCGATAAGTAGGCACCACCCAAAGCGCCAGCCAGGCGCCATGAACGCCTTGGCGGTTCCGCCGATAATAAAGCGCGGAACTGGACTAGCGAACTCAGCCACAGAAACAAAGACCTCACCCTTGTATACCATGCCTGCGTAGAGCTCGTCCGAGATTATGGGCAGCTTCAGCTTTTCTGCTGTGGAGATGATGTCTTGCAGGTGCTCGCCGCTCCAGTTGCTTCCGCACGGATTGGAGGGATTGTTCACCAAAATAGCCCGCGTTTTGTCGTCTACGAGGCTGCTCACCTCAGCGAGATTCACCTCCCAGTTCTTGTCAGGGTCAAGATGGTAGTAGCGCTTCTCCACTCCAAAGGTGTCGCTGACAAAGGAATAGTGAGGGAAGCCAGGGGATGGAATCAAAATGTTGTCTCCAGGGTTGCACAGCGCGGTGATGGTGATCATAATTGCCTCAGAGCCACCGCAGGTCAGGATCACGTTCTCGGCCTTGCAGGCCGCTTTGTTGTTACCGGCAAAGTTCTCACCCCAATATTCTGCAACGGCGGCACATGCCTCAGGAAAGCCGTGAGGTCGCTGATAGCCATACGCGGAGAAACTGCGCGCCTGTGACATCAGTGCCTTCACTGCTTCAGCAGAAGTGACAAGATTGCCGTCGAAGGTTGGATCCCCAATGGACATCGTAAGTTGAGTCTTGTCCTTGCATGCACCGACGCGGGTGTACACGACACCCATAAGGTTCTTAGCCCGTAGCACCCTATCCGCAGGCTGAAAAACAGAGGGCGAGTCCATGGTGGCCATTCTGTTGTCAACTTTCTAAAAAAAGAAAAAACAGATATAGAATGATCAACGAAATCAACAATAAATAAAAGACACTAAGAGAGAAACAAAATATGTATCGCTAGCTTTGACGGTTCAATAGATTTAAGATGTATCAATCAGCTTTACTGTTATAAAGATTATTATTGCTATATAAAAAAGAGAAGAGAATGACAGAAAGTTTTTTCTGTTCATTTTGATAATGCAAGAGATAAACAAGAAGAAGAAGAAAAGAAGCCAACAGAAACATATTCATATCGAAGGAACAACAACAACAACAACAACATATTTTCGTGCGCATGCAGTCGCAACGCCATCTTCCATATTCTTTTGATATCATTCACGATAGTGATCCGTGTACACATGCGGGAGAAAGACGCTTATATAACATAAATATCCGCATATAGAGCTCTCTATTATCTTTTGAAGACCGCCACGCACCGTCGCGTAGTTAAACAACTATGACGACAACAGCAGCTAAATAGTGACAGCAAACAAAGGAAAAAAAATAAGAGGGCAAGGCGTGCATGACGCACTGTTGTCCCTAGTTCGTTCTCTCCTTCTCCACTCATTGTTTACTCCGAAGGCAGGACAGAGCGTGGCTTACGCAGCAACCACCCCGTCACGCGTGCGTACCACGGCACCGGCAACACCTCCAAAGCAGAATACAAAATATCACTAGAGCTCTCGCAGTACCGCTCCTCCCCTCGATAGACAGCACTGAGGCACTGTGCTACCCGCTTGTCGAGCGCAAGAGCCGCCGCCTGGGAGGCGCTAAGAGGTGCTGATGCAGCAGAGCCGCCACCTACGATGCTATCCGTTGCCGAAGTTGACAAAGAAGCCGTGACAGGGCTTGGAGCGCGGCCGTACGCACTCATAGTGACTGTTAAGCCCAGCGTGCTAGGTGGTGGAGCCTGTACGGCATCAAGACACAGCAAGGTGGTGCGCACCTCTCCTTGCACATTGTGAGGTGCCAATGTTGGTGCAGCGCCATGCTTCTGCTGTTGTTGCCTCCCTCGCCGCCCCTGCTGATACTGCTCTCTGACGCTGCGCCTCATGCTGTAATGCGCACCGACTGCTGCCCACTGTGAGGCCGCGTAGTCCGGGGAGTCTCCACTTTGTGTCTGACCAGCGGCAGCAGCCACTACAGTCACAATGTGACCGCCGCTCGGGCGTTTGAGCATGTGTGGCACGATGTGCTTCCACAAGAGCAGGCCGCACAGCACGTTCGTTTGAAACACACGTTCGACTGTGTCGTCTCCACGCTCCTGCAAGGGCCGAGGTGGGTAGCTGTGGGCAGCGTTAATCAAGATATCGACACGATGGGCGCTATCGCTGATGGCACGCTGGATCTGCAGTCGAGATGACACATCCACGTTAACTACCGTGAAGCTTGGCGCCGCGTCCACCACCACCTCCGGCACTGCTCCATCACTACCTACTGGTATGGAGGACGCAGGCGACGGCGAGGAGAGTGTAGAGGACGTTGCTGCGGGCAACCCACTAGTGCCGTATGCCCTAGCGCGAGATCCTCCTCCAACATTGCCCGCGGCCGCGGTGGCGGCATCTAACGCTGAACCGTTAGTGCTACTAACAGAAGCCGCCGCAGTGATGCCAAGAGCCTCGTTGCGGAGGATATCGAGCTTCGACTTGTTGTAGTCCCATGCGATCACATGGGCACCGTTTGCATGGAGCTGGAGACAAAGCCGCCTACCCAGTTCGGAGCACGCGCCAGTGACAAGCACCACCTTGCCTTCGATAGAGCTAGTACGATAGGCAAACAGACGGTAAATGTTCCATGTTACCCAGAGTGTGAAGCAGATAAAGGCTGCCAGTATCATTGCTGTGAAGCTGCCGTTTCAAGCTCTTTTTTAAAAAAGCTTCGTTCCTGTATTCTTCCCTATCGGTATTCAAGATATATAAAAAAGCCAGTACTTAGGTAACTCAGGAAAGAAAACAACAACAAAAAGTGATAACGATTAGGTCTGTCAACCTCTTCCTTTTTCTTTACTTGCTTTACATGCGTGTACGTGTGTTGAGATAGCCAAATATGCAGAGGGTCAATGAACACCAGTAACAGAAAAAAAAATAATAATAATAACAGCGATCACGATGAAGAGAACAGCGGCAATTGTGGACAAAGTAGTTGAGGATACGCAAGTACGTATGATCATTATTTTCTCTTCCTTATCTCTGCTTATTTTTTGTTGTTGAAAATCAAGAGGTTTAACTTTTGTAAAAAAAATGAGAGTTGCAAACACAACATGATAGAACGACGCATGATGAATAGAGAACAATACCAAATGTCGATTAAAAAAAAAGATGGGGCCTCTCCATTGCACCACTGCTTCCTCTTTCTTTTTCCTTAAAGAAGTATCGTGCTCTTCACGTTCTCTCCCCCCCCTCAATAAGTGTACGTAGTAAAACACAGCCTATTCCATTTCCTTGCGGATAAGTTCCCTAGAACCCAAGTCCGCCGCGCGTATTGGCTCCGGAATGCGATGCTTGCACACAAGCAACACCATCGCCGCAGCAACGGCAAACCCAATACAGTGTCCAGGAGACACAAAAATGCACTTCTTCACGCTGTTTCCAGTGAGTAAGGCGTATCCATACAAAGGAGAAAGGGGAGGGTCTTTAGGAGCGCAATCGTACGAGTCCGACTCAGACTCGCGAAGTCCAACAAGCGGAAGAAGCGGCCGCACATAGAGCCATGCCGCTGCTGTTCCTTTCTTCATCATCTTCTTCTTCTCCCGTTTGAGTAAGCCATCGTGATTGCTACTAGTACTGGGATGACAAGCTACCGCCTCTTTAGACGTCACCTCCCTCTGCTGCTGCTGCTGTTGTTGATAGTGAAAGCCAGCTTCTACGGTTTCACGGCTAATACCATCCACACAGAGAATGTTCTTGGCACACCCAATCGTCGGGATGTCCAGCAGCACCCCCAGGTGCGATGCGAGTCCGCACCTCCTCGGGTGGTACACACCACATCCGTCCACATAGATGAGCTGCGGGAGGTCCCCACTCGCCTCCAGTTCTGGCCGCGCGAGTGCAAAGAGCTCCATTACAGGCTGCACCTCACGGAAGGCGAGAAACCCAGAGATGTAGGGCTCTTTAAGAACACAGTGATGCATAATCGTTTTGACAGGGGTCAGGGAGGGATATTCGAAAATGGCAAGACAGGCTACGCCACGATTGCTGCTGGGAACAAAGGAAATGTCCAGACCAGCAATGCGCGTCAAAGGAGGAGGAAGAGCAGGAGGCGCGAGAGGGATGGTGCTGGTGGGACTGTCTGTCTGAAGACTGGATTGCTGTCGGTAGAGATCCCATTCAATTTGTTCGAGAAAGGTAAGAACACTAGTGCCGAGAGTCTCGCCCCCCTTCTCCTTCTCTCTGCGGTAGGCTTCGATGAGAGAAGAGAGCTCCTCAGTGGGCAGACAAAAACGATCGTAGCAAAAGCTTGTGTCCACTGCGCCTGATACGACCGGCTGACTCAGCTTTCCCGCGCCACTTTTTCCCTCTTCCTCGTAGCGCTCCGTACGGGGAACTCGTACTCGCTGTGCCAAGTCCTTCTGCATAGCAGCCCACTCCAATTTCTTCGCTTCTATAAGAGAGGAATCGTGAGCAGCATCGTCCATAGTGATACTCGCATCAATAAAAATAATAATTATAATGATTTTAATAATGGAGAATGTTTTTTTTTTTTGCCGATCTGGTTGCACCGGTGGCGGCAGTGGAAGCTCTTTATATATATATATATATATATATATATATAACATCCAATATGCGTAGATTCGCAAATGAGAAAAAAAAGAAAAAAAAAAGAGGCACATTTATGCAGATAGCAAAGTAAAACGAGAATACAGACACATTCATAAGCAGATGATCCTGTGATAAAATGATTTTTTTTTTTCTTGTTGTGCGTTCTGCATATACAATTTGGTAACGCCCGATATATATGCAATTTTAAATTAAATGTTGTGAACGATATACAAAGAAAAAAAAGGGGTGAAGGGGTGTGGCTGTTTGGAGGGGGGGGGGGGGATTAAATATCATTCTCAACTGCGTTTTTTTTTGTGTGTGCATATGTGTGTGTGTGTGTGTGTGTATGTGTCGCTCTGTAGGCCAAAGCAAAGCAAAAAAAAAAATCATGCATACATATTCTACTTTCAACTGTCGTACGCGGACAGTACTTATATTTTGCGGGATACACGCGGATACAAAGAAGGAGGACATACAAATTCTCTCCTATTTCTTCATATATATACACGCATGCTTGTGCCTCTGAAGGCGACCTCACTCCCGATTTCTTCTTCCCCACCCTATTAAGTGCTAAAAAGAAAAAAAAAGACTACAAGAGGATAATATGCGCTAACGAGAGGGGGGCCTTTTTTTTCTTTCACTCTCCAGTCAGCATCAGGTGCAACAATACCAACGCATAGGAAAATTATAGTAGTAGCAATAAGGATAATCAAAAAAAAAGGCAAAGGCAAACAAAGAAGAAAAAAAAGGGGAAAAAAAGAGAAAACAACAGCACGCAAAAAAAGGAAAAAGAAAGAAGGGAAGCATGAAGACAATATATTCCAAGTCTATCACGCTTCCCCCCCCCCTTTCATCATAACATGAACAACCAATAAAAGAATAAAAAAAAATACCACACACACACACACGACGATCCATTTGAAATAAACATAAAAAAAAGATTTTAAGAAGCATACGTAATAAAACTTCATAATAAATCACCTTATCATGCATACACACATATATTCAATTCTAAAATAAATAAATAAATAAATAAAATACTCATTTTTTTCTTTTTTTGATGCGCATTAGCAAAAAAGGACACCACAGGCACCACTGCTGCAAGAAGCAGCAACGGAGTTACACCAAGAAAGAAAAAGTGTTGAGATCTTTCTTGGCACCACGTAGTGTCCTTCCCACTATTCATGTTGTTTACTCCTAACTTCTAGGTAGGACGGTACAGTAGGAAGTAAAAATGCAAGCGCGCGAGTAACTATTATCTTTTTTTTTTCGTCTTTTTTTTTTTTTTCTTGTTGAGGACTTGGAAAGGAGAAGCCAATCATTTTTCCTTTACTTTCATCTTCTCTCCACTTTTTTCTTCTTCTTCTTGTCCTTCATATAATAAAAATAATAGCTATAATAATAGTAGTAATATGCTCTGATCATGATGTTCAGAGAGAGGATGTACCACACTGCCTCACCACTATTTTTTTTCTTTTTTTTGTTGTTGTTTCCAACCGAATCTTAAAGCTTAGAGCTGACGCTGTGCAGATGTGTGCCATAACCATAGCAGCCAAGCATATTAAGATTGATTGCCTTTACCTGCCTCAGGAAGGTGGTGCGACCAATGAAGCCGTACTGCTGCTCCATGGGGTGAGCCATCACCTTCTCGCGCAGACGCTTCAGCTGAGCATCGTCGGAGAAGAAGAAGTTGTCGTTGCAGATGTTGTCGCCGATGAGAACGCATGTGAGAGGCAAGAAGGTCATCACGGCCTCACTGCAAGCCTCCACGAGGTAGCCAAAGGTGGTGGCCATGGCATCGAGGGCATCCTGATCTCCCTTGCGAGCAAGGTTGGCAATCTGACCGGCATGCAGAGCGCACTTCTCACCAGCCTTGGCCTTCCCCTGTGCAATCATCTTGCGTTGGTAGTTGTACTCAATCGCCTTGCCGTTGGTCAGGTGCTCCTTGTTGGGCATGAACTGAGAAAGCCCATTGTACGCCGCAACACCCTTCAGGTACTCGCCCATTCCCTCCTTTGCCGTCACTGTCGTGGAGGAATACTCCAGGGGCAGCACGCTGTACTGCTTGGAAACACCATCGTAGTTGATGAAGGAGGTACCGAGGCCGGTGCCAGGAGCAGCAACGAAGCACTTGCCCTCACCCAGGATGGAGCCAACAGGAGCCTTGGGCTCCGCAAGAGGCCAGTGAGTGCCTTCCCACATAACCTTGAAGTATTTGGAGAAGATGCCCGCATCACTGGTGGCAAGGACACCGTAGGCACCAGCCTGGAGATCGTTTAGAAGGGAGCTGCGACATGGGGGAAAGAGCTCGCGCGGGTATTCCGCCAGCTTGGCAATTCCCTTGAGGTTGTTGAAGGGACCGCCGATGACGCCGTTGGTGACTGGGCCGGGGATGCTGATAGCGCCTGAGGTGATGCGCTTGGTAATGCCCTCCCTGTGGGGACCGAGCGCCTTTAGGACAGTGACGAAGAACTCCTTGAGCTGGTTGATATCCTTCTTGGTCATGTGGAAGCGAATGTAGATGATGTTCACACCCTTCTTGTTGGTGGTCTTTGCAAATCCGAGACGAGCATTGGTACCGCCGATGTCGCCAAGGAAGTGGAGAGGACCTTCAGACCACTCGGGAGCGGTGAGTGTGGGGAGGAGATGCCCAAGCGTGATTTCGTGTACAGTAGCCATGCGTAAAAGAGAGCTGTACTGTTTACGGGGATGGTTGATGGTTCTTTTCGAAGAATGCTCCTTTATCACAGTAGTAGAACACAGCTATTACGCCAGTGAATGATGATAATGCCAAAAAAAATGTATATAGATATAATACAATGATAGCAAATAGCAGGTTGGAAGCTAGCGTTGATTGGTACCCACAAATATATATATTTACAGATTAAAAAAAAAGATATAGAAAAGAAATTGAATGATTATAACAATACTAGCAATAAAGTGTGTCTGTGTATGTGACACAGCCGCGGTTGGCAATGACAAAAAAGAAAAGCAACAGCTCTCACGCGGTCTAAGTTGAGATTCATCCTTCATCCATTCGTCCTCATGCGCACCCGCGATCGGCATATTGTTCCCCTTACTTTTGCTCTTTTCAATCAATACTAGACTTCAGAAAGCACACAACAATCAGTCGTGACAACATCACGACTCCATACACAATTACACACCCACCAGGAGCTTAGTGCACCGGCAGCACCATACTTTCTCTTTCATCCTCAAAAATCCTGTCTTCATTGCCTCTCTAGTCAGTCGCCACACGCACACAAAGGCAGATAAGAGAATACTGCGAGGAGAGCTAGTAGCATGCCGACTTACACCTTCTTGATGCCAAGCGTCGGGTTGGAGAAACCCATGCGCTTCGTCGACGTAGAGGAGTACAAATTGTGAAACTTCTTCTTCATACCCTTGGTTGACATGAGACCCGGCACTGTTGGATTCTTGATAGAGTGCTCCACGTTTTCAGCGTACTCTGGAACGCCGCGATGCATCGTTAGCGGCTGTGTCTCGGGAGAGTAGAACTGGTTCTGCTGCTTGTCCTCCTGTGTGACGCCGCCTCCAGAGCCAGCAGCCCTACGAGCTGTATGCAGCTCATCCAGACCTTTGAAGTACTGACGGATGCGGTCAGTCTGCACCCAGTTGAACGCAAAATGTTCCATGGTGTGCTTCGTAGAGTAGGTAGTCGGGTCGTAGTTCTCCTGATACGCCTTCGGCCTGAAGCGCTGAGAGCGATACCAGAACGGGTTACCAAAGCGTGGATACAGGCCAATGCGAGTCGCCTGAGCCTTCGCTACTCTTAGTTTGAGCACTGCCTCGGGGTTCAGTGGCATGATATCCTGTGGATACATGTGCCCCGTGCGAGTGAGAAAGCGGGAGATGGTGGCAGGGTTCTTATAGTTGAGCTTCATATACACCTCTGGCGCCGGACGCTGGAAGCCCTGGGGATCATGATCCTCCAGGTCAAACGGCTGAGCGTTACGGAACTGCTGCAGGGCTATATCTCCAACCGTATCCCCCATGCGCCAGCGTGTGAGGTTCGTAAAAAGTTGTTCGTCCGGGAAGCGATGGTAATGCAGCTGCACCTGCTGGCCAAAGAGCCAACCCTCGCGGCCGCGCTTGCGCCCGCGATACGCTGGCTTTTCCTGCTGCTCCGCGTGGTAAGGACGGCTATCCTCCTTGGTAAGCATATTGATGTAATCATTCCATGGCTGTCGACAGACAGTAAACTGATTAAGAGCCGATGCGTAAAGCGGCGCCGTGCGCACAGACGATGACAAACGATTCATCTAAAAAAGATAAAAAAGATAAAATGCGCCGACTATCTTACTATTCCCTTTCTTCAGATATCAGGGCAGACTTTCTTCCTGCCCTTCTTTTTCTGTTTCTTCGATGAAGCAAGAAGCCACAGGCGACTGATAAATGTGATGATCAGGAAGTACTCTGCGACTTTCTCACCTCCCTGGTTATTACACCTGTTTCCGCAATGGGTGTACAGATACTAAAAGAAGAAAAACAAATAGAAATATAGATAATGAGTGAAAAACGATACAGTAGAAGTATACTTTTCTTTTATAAGTCAGCATAATTCTCAGAAGCTGAGAAAGAGAGCGGGAAGAGGGGAGAGGGATCAAATACAACATTTACTAGGATACAATGCATTTTAAAAATATACACCACCATTATGCATCCTGCTTCTCTGGTGTAGGCTCGCAAGGCTCCGTTGTGTCAGCTGCCGCACTACCTTCTTCATCGTCTTCAGTAAAGCAAAGTTGACTCGGAGTGGCGGCTAATGCCCGTTTACAGCCTTCATATTTTGCTATTGACTCACGCTGCTGCTGCTGTTGCTGGATAAGAAGTGCCGCAGGCGATTTGGGCGACAGTGCAAGCGTGGACGTACCGGCTGCAAGCGCCGTCATCAGTTCAACATGCCGCTGCTGTTCTTCCAGTTCACGCCTACGCTTGCGCTCCTTGTGTAGGTACTCCAGCAATCTCGAACCTGCTCCATCGCTGCTGTACCCTCCCGTTCCATCTGACTTGAGTACCACCGCGCGCATGCTGTCCGTCGCACACTTGAGCAGGTACATCATGGCAAACAATAGCGGCGGTCCAACATAATACCAAAAGTAAAGATCCATGACTCTTCGCACTCGCTGTGATGACTGCTGCTGACGGCGCGGTGGCGAACTGTACCCTCCTCCAACCATAAAATCATCGGACAGATCATCTTCACTGCCAAATCCATCCCTACTACCCCCTCTTCTAGTAAAGTAGCCAACCGTTCGTGATACAACGCCATCACTGCCAAACGCCGTACTGACCCATGCCACTACAGGCGCTGGTAGCAGCGTCTTGAGCGTCTGCTGCAGCGCAACATCCATAAGCACCGAAGAGTAGCACATTGCAAGCAGCAAGGGTATCGTGAGCAGCGTGCACACAATAGCCAAAAACGTAATCTGCGCACGTGATCGGCGAAACGCGCTCTCACTCAAGCGCGTGCGCTGCTGAAAGCGCTTGATAAAGTCTACTTCTTTCAGTTGAGCGCGCCGGCGCTGTAGATGCCAGTAAGTGTGCACGCTGCGACGGATGTTACGCCACAGCTGCAACACCACAACTAGAGTCACTATGATAGCTACAAGTGGGCAAAGCCAGCGCCAGCCAATACCAGCGTTGGCATCGTCTTTATCTGTGGCAGCACCAGTATCACTGTAGCCCCAAAGTATGTAGCGTGAGCGTAGGTGCTGAGAGAGATCATGTGCGCTTTGCTCATAGAGAGATTTCTGAAACGCGCATGTCTCTGCGTAGTACGTGGCCTTGAGGAATGCTATTCGATCACGCATGTAGCGCAGCGCAGTCTCCACGTCTATTTCCTTTGCATTGGCGTCCTGAGTCGACATGACTAGTTCACACGTAAAAGCCAAAGTCTTTCTCTCTCTCTCTATATATATATATAATATGCAGAAAATGAAAAGGATGCTCTTTTTTCTTCTTCTTTTCCTTTTTGTATCTGCACCGCCTATATAATAATTATTAATGTCAATAGCAACAAAACAAGAATAGAAAAGGAGTTGATGAAATGATACAAAAAAAAAGGAAGCTGATATATGAGAAGAGGACATGCAAGTACAGACTCACGTATACACAAAGATAAAATACTTTCGAAAAATATATATATTACAGCGTAACGAATAGCCTTCAAGAATTGCAACAGATAAAAATTGGATTCTACACAAAGAAAAAAACGGTACTGACAGCAACATGCACATGTATTCAGAAGGAAAGACATATACCTCTCTTTCTTTCTCTCTTTCTCTCTCTCCTTTCCGTTTGCATTTCTGTACAAAGGTCAGCCCTCACAGCTGCTGCTCATGCTTTCTTCCGCCTGCAGAATGTTGGCACCATCCTCATTGGCAGCACTCAAAGGATCTTGCTTTTCAGCCACTACCGTCTCAGAAGGCACCAGCTGCGGTGACTGCGGCGAATCATGTGCATCGTTCTTGCTCTGTTGGCTATGACGTCGATGAGAGTGATGACGAGGACTGTCGTCATTCTTTTCTGTGCTAGGACCCGCCTCGCCGTTCTCGTCAAACGCAGAGGTGGAGGAGGTTGGCAGTGGAGGTGGCGGCGGTGGTGCTGCTGCTGATGCTATCTTAGCTGGGAGTTGCTGTTGTTGTGAAGCAATGACGGCACTTTCTAAACATTTTTGTAGCTGCCGCAGCGTGCCAGGAATGGAAGAAGGCTGCGAGCGTTGCTGTTCAGGTGTTAAGGCTTCCCATGCAGCGGCAAAAATGTGAAATTGCTCACTCGCTTGCTGGGCAAGACCACTGTTGTACAGCGTCACAGCATAGTTGAGGCGAACTAGCATGTCATTATCCAGACTAAGCGCCTTTTCATAGGCCGCACACGCGTTATCCGCATCGTTCATCAAAGATAAGCACACCCCAAGAAACATGTACGCAGGGGCATAACGACCATGAAGTGTGACCGCTGCGGAAAGACAATGAAACGCAGAGGCGTGCCTGCCCATGGAAAGAAACACAAGCCCAAGATTGTAGTTGGGGATCCATTCTAGCGGGCTCAAAAAGAGAGCCTTCCGCAGACACGCTGCAGCAGCGTACTCATTCCTCTTTCCGAAGAAGCACGCGCCAATATTGTTCCACAACTGCGGTGAGTCTGGCATACGTGCCACCGCGACACGGTACTTGGTAAGTGCCACATCGTAATCACCGTTATCCTGAATAACGCTGCAGGCAGAGAGCAAGGCCTTGGCGTTGGAGGGGTCCTGCGTCAGTGCGCGACCAAGGAAATCAAACGCCTTAGCTCTATCCCCAAGTTTCAAGTTGAGCTGCCCCAACAGCAGCAAAAGTTCAGGATTCTCTGGTGAATACCCAAGAGCCTCTTCGTACACTCCGATAGCGGTCTGCCACTCCCTCGCGCAGATAAGCGCACGACCTAAATGAATAAAGGCTACATCGTTACGCTGAATGCCAATGGACTGCATGAAGGACTCCACGGCCTCGTTGTACCGACGCAGGTACGCCAGCGAGACTCCTATGCAGTACGACAACTCCCAGTCTTCACCCAGCTGCTTGAGTGAGCGTATCTGCTCAGCAGCATGGAAGGAGCTGATCGCATCAGCGTGTCTGCCAACAAGCTGCAGCGCACGCCCCAGCTGCTTTCGATTGGACACGTTTTCAGGGCTCACAAGCACTGCAGCATCTATCAAGGTAAGAGACTCTGAGAGGTTTCCCTGCATTCTCTTCAGTAAGCCTTTCACGTATAGGGCATATTCGCACATGCCTTCCGTTTCTCGAAGTTGGGATTCTATGACACTAAGACACCGCGCGTATTCTTGGCGAATGAAAAGTTGGTGAATGAGCCAGTTGCGGCGTTCTCTGAGCTCATTCAGCTCCGACAGCGCTGCTGCGCTGCCCGCTCCGGGTGCTTGCGCGGGCATGTTTCTTTTTCCCTGAGTGCAGCCACAGAGTTCACAAGACAGTAGAGAAAAGGGAGGATTTATCTATAAAAAAAAGGGTGGAAAAGCATACAACACACACAAGCACACAAGCACACAAGCAAGGTAATTTCAAAGCAAGGTGAAACGATCTGAGTGTATGTGTCTTGCAATTGTGATAGGAGTTCCTCTCTTTCCCCCTTTCCCTCTCTTCTCTTAAATGCAACTATGAATAGCAAGGAAGTGAAAAAAAAAAAAGATGCGATATATAGCAATAGTAACAATAATAATAAATGAATGAATACAAAGAGGAAAAAATATCACACACACACACACACACACGTACAGAGCCTAATTTCTCTTCAGTGCCTTACCCCTATCTGCCTTTCCCCCCCCTCTTTCCCAACCTCTTTGTTCTCTATAAGTTCACTACGCACACAAACTCTTTGGGTGTGCACGGCTATATTCTATAGTTCTTTCTTTCTTTCTTGATCTTCCTTTGATGCCACTTGTGAAAGTGATTCTTTTTAAAAAAAAAAATAGGCAGTGAAGCCTCTGAGAGAAGCAAAACAAAAGGGATAATGAACGTAGAGAGAAAAGAAGGAGAAGAATAAGACGTCGAACAGAAAATAGAAACAATAATAAGGAGTACTTTGAAAAGAAAAACGTATATTTTGGTGTGTCGAGAATTGTAAAAATTTAGAGGATTTTCAAAATAAATAAATAAATAAATCAATATATTCTCGCCAGACTTGTCAAGAGTGAATAAGAAGATTAATCATATTACTGCAGAGTATAACTGCTTATTTTTGTTTTGATATTATGCATAGCAACCTTGGCACAACGTATAAAGGGAAGGAGAGGGAAAGAAGTGCGTTTTTTTTAAAAACTTTTGGTTAGCTGTTATACATAAGGGTATTTTATTGACTACCTCGTGTATGTAGTTGCCTATTTTTCTTTCTTTATTCAAAGAAAGAAAAAAATATATGAAAAAGCCACAATAATGGCTCGTCCTCGCTAACAGTTTTCCTTAGAACGCCCACTAACGTACCACACCACCACTATTTATGTATCAACTAAACATACAACCGAGAACGGCCAGAACTTTATTTTTTTTTTAAAAGTAAGACGATATCAGTAAGCAGTAGTGACGTCATAAAGAGAGAGAGAGAGAGAGAGAGAGAGAGAGAAAGAATTGGGAGAAAATACAAGCACACATCTCCTAGCCATTTAGCCACGAATGACGCTTTTCTGCCTTTCCCCTCCCCCTCTCCATTATAGAGAGCTCTGCAGTAAGGGAGATGCTCTCCTTTCTCCGATTACAGCCCGCTTCACTTCCTCATAGCACTTGTCAAGTTCATCATTCACTATGATGTGGTCAAAGAAGCTCTTGTTCTTCTTGGCCCATTTCATAAGCCGCTCGCTCACATCAAGCCGGATTGCAAGGGAAGCGTTATCCTCGCTACCACGGTCGCGCAACCGCTTCTCCAGTTTTGCAATGCTGGGAGGCACAATCAAAATGACTTCACAGCGCAGGAAACGGGGCCGTTTGCTACCCGCGTCCTTCCGCTGGGACTCCGTCAAAGCGGCGTTGTTCGACTGCACAGAGCCACCACTCGTCCTACTACTACTACTACTACTCCTACTGCTACTACCGTCCTTCACACTTTCCGTGTTGGAGTTCGCACGGCAGTAGCTGCGTAGACTGAAAGCACCAAGCGCATCTGTGTCCATGAGAACCGCCCTATTCTGCGAGAGCGCCACACCAAGTGCGTGCTTACTTGTACCATAGAAATGCCCCTCTCCGTTTTCGATATCTTTGTTCCCGTCGAGCGGCAACACATCTCCTGCAGCAGCAGCAGCAGTACTACTTGCCCCCTGTTCTAGTCTTTCCATTGCGTTAAGCGTCCCGCGATGTAGCGCAGAATACTCCACCATCTCGCCACTCGCCACCATGGTCTTAAACTGCTTCCTGGTGATAAAATAGTAGTCAGCTCCGTCCTTCTCACCGTCACGAGGACTGCGAGTGGTGTGACTGATGCTGAACCCAAAGAGATCTGGGTAGTCTGCACGCAGGCGACGAATGAGTGTCGTCTTGCCACACCCACTGGGTCCTACAAAGACAACCAGGTCAGCCTTTTCGCGGTTAGAGATCATTAGCGTGCGCGTTGAGTCCGTATATGTGCACCGCTATATGAATGCGTGAGTGTAAGAGAGATCAATGGAATATCCCACTTCAAGAGTATTCTTCCTGTTTTTTTTTTTTTTTGAAAGGCTTGATTTACATTTAAAACAGTAATAGCAAGAAGAAAAAAAAATTGCAACTAGTGTAATGATTTTTTTTTTTGGAAAAATAAAAAAGAATGTTCTTGCTGTTGTTGAATGTAAAAAAAAAAGAGACAAAAGCACGTGTACTTGTAAAGAGGATGAATATATGAATTTGAATGCAGATATGCGTGCGTTGTTACTCTTAAGTGACCTATTTTGTAAAAATAATGATAATAAAAAAGTTTGTACAGTGGCCCTTGCAGCACTAGTCTACATAAAGGATAGCATACAATTCCAAAGAGTGTGAGAAGAAACAACAAGAGAAAAAAAAAAGAAAAGACATAATAGTACGTCAGGAAATATTGAAACAACAGCAACAACAGCATGTTTCAGACAGTGCTCAAAGATGAGCGGTTTGAATTTGAATACTGCAGTACGTAGGCTCAAAGGCTTTGAGACACAGCGGTCTTTCCTTGGGAGACACTATCTTCCTTGCAGGAGAAAAAAAAAATAATTTCGCTTTTTTCTTGATTATCTTTTTTAGAATAAATATATAGATGGTTCGCTTCACCCTATCCATCTCATGCTGTTACTCTTTATAGGATCCAAAGCAAGGCAACTATTCACACACTCTATTCTTTGTCTATATCATACACACAGGTAGCGCATGCAAGAGAAATATATATATATATATATATATCTGTAGTGATGAACAAGCAGACAAATAAAGATAATGGAAATCACGCAAGAGCTTCGGTTCTCTTCTTCTTCTTCTTCCTCTCACTCATCCATTTGGGCCTTCTTTTCTTTTTGTAGTTGATGTTATTATTTATTTTTTACCTTGTTAGATAAACAAGTTCATTGATGAATAGAGGACAAAAGAGAGAGAGAAAAAAAAAAAGAAAACATCCACAAATACAAAAAAAAGAACGTAAATAGACAAACCAACAAGAAAGGAGGGGGAGTAGGAGGAGAGAAACACAAAAAAATAAAATGACACACGTACACGCATACCAAACCGCGCTTAGTCATCACACCAATCAGAGAGATTTAGCACATCAACAAAACAAGCAACAACCCTGAATCAATATGCATTTTTTTTTCTCTGCCTTCTTCTTCTCTTGCTCCAACTAATGTGCTTGTCCCCAAGACAGAAATACTGAAAAAAAAAGCACCTCCTCGTCCCCCTCCCTTCTTTCACTCACCTCATATTTAAATAATGATAGTAGTAGCCATGCCCATTACCATTTAAACCTTCTTGACGATCTGGATGACATCCTCATCTTCCAGCAGGTGATCCTTCCCCACACGCTGGGGCTGGTGTTTCACCGATGATCCCCAACCCCACGCATACTTGAAGTTCTTCATCAGCTGACGATGGATGCGATTACAGAACTGTTCCACAGTAGGCTGAGGGACGCGCTTGAGAATAACGGGTTCGTCGTAGTCAGGCACCTGACCCTTTGGCTTCGTGTATACGCGAATAAAATTGAGGTGGTCCCAGATGCACTCAAGAAGGCCATCCATGTTCCAGCCATGCTCCGCAGAGATTGGGCAGTTGTGAGGCAGACGAGCAATGATGTCGAGCTCCTCAATGGATATCTGATCGATTTTGTTGAGCACGTAGAGAGAAGGGATGTAGATGCGGTTACCCTCAATAGCGTCAATGAGCTCATCGACAGTGTAGTCACCGCGCAGAATCACATCTGCATTGTTCATGCGATACTCCAAAAGAACGTTCTTGACAGTCTCGTTATCCAGCTGCGACTGCTGGCACGTGGAGGAGACGGTGATGCCTCCCTTCTCCTTCTTACGGATCGTGATATCCGGGGGCTGCTTGTTGAGGCGAATGCCAAAGCCATCGAGCTCACGCTCAATAATAAGCTTGTGCTGGAGCGGCTTGGCCACATCTAGCACGATGAGAATAAGCGAGCAGGTGCGAGCGACCGCAATGACCTGACGACCACGACCCTTACCATCCTTCGCACCCTCAATAATACCGGGAAGATCAAGCATCTGAAACTTGGCACCGCGGTACGTGACTACACCCGGAACGCACGTCAGTGTGGTGAACTCGTACGCGCCGACCTCAGAGTGGGTGGGGGTCAGCTTAGAAAGAAGAGTGGACTTGCCCACGGACGGGAAGCCGATAAAACCAATGCGAGCATCTCCAGTCTTCTGCACATCGAAGCCATCTCCCTTACCACCGCCCTTCTTGGATTCGGAGGCGATGAGCTCACGCTTGAGAAGAGCGAGACGAGCCTTGAGAGAGCAGATGTGGGCCATGGTGGCCTTGTTCTTCTGCGTGCGGGCGAGTTCCGCCTCAATATCATTGATCTTCTGAAGATTTGACATCTTTTGTTGTTGTTACTCTGGAGACCTTATTTTTTTTTCTTTATATATATATAGAAACGACTTAAAAAAAAAAATAAGGGGATTGACCGAAGTACGTCGTTGAAGTTTCTTTCTATTATGTGTATATAAATGTCAATAGTAACAATACTACTGGAGGAAAGGTATCTTCCTAAAGAATAAAGAGAGAGACACAGCAGACCAACAGATATATTTTTTAAAAAGTAACTACTAATTTAATTTACTGTGTCTGCTGCTCCAATCACTCAGTCTCCTATACAGATACCAAAAGAGAAAAATCAAAGAAATGTACACGCGTCAAACTACAACAAAAAAAGAAATTGCGCGCTAGTATGTGTGCTCTCAGCGTAGCAAGGGCTATACAAGACAAATAAAAATGCAAATGAAAGTGTGAATTAAAGGGAGAAAAAAAAAGAGAGAATATGTGCAACATGTAGAAGAATTGAAAGCTTCAGAACGAAAAAAATAATGATAATCCACAAGAAAGCGTACTTTCAATGTAAACACTGTTTATGAGAGGGAGTGAAAAGAGCAAATATGTTCATTCAAGCAAGTTAATGCACACTGCGTTACAAATATGTTCAATTTTTAAGAAAAAAAGAAATACACATGTTTTTTCCCTTCCCTTTCCGTCTTGTAGCACACTACAATTCATGTCATACGAGTGAAGCCAGTAAAGAAAAAAAAAATTTGTGCTCACAATATATATGAAAGAGGAAACAAACAAGCATCGCACAAGATAAACGAAAAATGAGTAAGAGAGAGAAAAAAAAATTGAAAGTTAAAAGCTCGCTCGTTGCTCACTGAGCCTTCGCTATCACCAGGCACTATTCATCGTATTCAGAGCGTTCTGCAAGCCAGAAATGAGCGCAGATAGCCCAGCCACCTGCTGCCCTGCCTGCCTTCTCAGCTCTGATACCCGTTGCGCCGGCAACACCGAGCAGCCAGTGATTTCTTTACAATTCTCTATCACCTCGTCTGAGGCAGTGCAGCTCATGTCATCCCGTACCTGCGTAAGATCATCAATAAGCCCCTCGGTGTGGGTGCACATTGCACGTAGCTTGCGCACCACCGCGTCACGCACAAACCGCCGCTGCCTCTCTCGCTCCTCTCCCACTTCCTTCTCTGCCTGTCTCCTGCGCTCCGCCAGCAGCGCCTCTTCCGCTTCGTGCTCCTCACGTTCTCGCTCCTCTCGCTCTTGCTTGTGCCTGGAAGCTGCACCCTTGAAAACTGCTGGCACGCCGTGTGCACTCGCGGGAACTTGGCCAACGTATTCACATGGTGGTGGCAGAGGAGAACGGCATGCTCTCGTCTTGCTACTCATGTCTCTACCTGCGAGCGCAGGTGATACCGAGCCCTTCCTGCGCTTTGCAGCAGACGCCGTCGTCACAACTCGGGTTCTGCCCGTGTAGTGAGGGCTGGCGAGAGCCGTAAAGAAGAGGGACGTACGCTGCTGCTGCTGCTGCTGCTGCTGTGAGGGAGGCCTCACGGTTGCCTCTGCGGTGGCCCCACGAGACCTGTTCTTGGTCCTTTTCTTTTGCTTCTTCGTGGTGGCGCTAGCGCTGGTAGCGGGGACGGTAATAGTCCCAGCGAGTATCCTCTGCTTAGAGGCGCCCGATGTAGGCCTTGCTCCAGCACTTGGCTGCACTGCCCTCTTCTTCTTCTTCTGCCGCTTCAGTTTCTTCTTTTCAATTGCGTTGCCACTCTCCTCAGGACCGACCCCTTCGTTGCCATCATCGATAAAGAGAGCAGGAAGTTGCTTGTCTCCTTCTTCTTCCTCACTCCTAGCTTCGTTGTCTGTTTCAATATCGCTCGTCTTTTGCTCCATTGTGCCCTCTTCTTCGTCAGATTCTTCATCATGGACCTCGGCACCGTCGTTGTCGTACTCGCCGCTGTATGGATCGTGGTACATGCGTCGCCGTTGCATCGCATCCTCTACGTTCTCACGCTCTTCTTGCCTGTAGTGCATGAGGGTTTGGATGTCCGCCGCGGTACGCAGCCGAACCAGCTCCACGGCTCTACTTGCCATGTGTACCACATGCTCAGAATCCTCAATCTCGCTGATGAGTTCATACACGTGCGCGCGGCAGGAGGCAAACACTGGGGTCGTCATGGCCGCTGTGCCACACGCAGTCACAAACCGCGCGTGATCTGCTGTAAACTCGCCCAGGTGGCTGTATGTGTAGAGCACGCCTGCTTCAAATTGCATAGAGCGGCGATACGCGGTGGCACGCGCGCACACATTATCCCACAGATGGTGCTGCAGGAGCGCAATAATGTGTCTGGCACTGGTGCAGAGAAGGAAGGCTTCGGCGATACCAAAGTCCATCCCTGCGCGCCACAAGCGGGTCACAAGCAGTTCAGCAGTCTTCCAGAGAAGTAAGGTGCTGTAGATATCGCAGTACGCGCTGAGTGCACCGTCGGGTAGGAGCTGCCACATACCACCGTCTGCGGGGGCGGCGCCGCCTTCGCTACCGTAAGCCGCAGTCGCTCCTTCCTCGCCGGCCTTGCCAATACAAAACCGCAGCTCGGCTAGAAACTGGAGCATGCTCAAATTGCGTGGGGAGTCACGACGCACTACATGCTTCTCCCGTGCCATCTTTAGCGCGCATCGCTGCTGCTGGTAAGACCTGACGAGCACTAAAGAAGCTTCGCGGTTCTCATCAGACTCTAGCACAAGTTTCACCGGAATAGTGTCGGTACCACGCACAACACACTCTACCCACTCACGCTGAAAGGCGCTACTGAGCACCTCCAGCGTGGCCTCGCTATCCACGAGGCAATGGCGAGAGCTGTGCTCTTCTTGTGTGCTGGTGGAAAACGCGTCAAGTGCATCCGTGACGTGGTCACCCCACGCGCTTACCATGCGTGCTGCACGCGGCTCACTTTGCATCAAGCATACATCTAGGAGCTGAGTTGTAATGCGGAACAGAGAGCCGTAGGGCGGCAGCAGAGCAATCTGAAGTGCCTTGTGAGTGAGGTAGCTCGCGGCGTATTGCGAGACTACTGTGTAGTACCGGGCACACGTGTTGAGAAGCGCGGCCTGTGTCAGGGTCAGTCGAGGGATATGGAGAAGAATACGAGTACCATCTGCGGTTGTCGTCAAGCTACGCGCGACCGCAGCGAGGCAAGCACGCATTCCACATTCCTCGGCCTTCTCACCATCTTCTTCATCGTCCCTTTCATCCTCGTGAGACTCAGTTTTTGGAAAGAAGGCGGGTGTCTCGCGCGGGTCTATGCCGCACCACGCACTGTGCAGCTGCACTCCCCTCCTTGCGTCCCGAACCCCGAGATGTATGTCCTCCCCGCAGTCACTAAACGAAGCTGCAAAAGCAATTTCTTCTTGATCCTCTTTCCCCTCGTCTGGCTTCTCCCCTAGCAGCGCACGCCCAATAATCGCACAGTGTGCCAGGTAAGCTGCAGAGTCGACGCTAATTCGCTGCATGTGCTGCTGCTGTTCCTTCAACTTGGAAGCCAGCTCGTCCCACCCAGCTCTGAATGCGGCGGCGCCTGACCGCGGCCCTACACGCTTGGCAAGAAACTCATCATCGTTAATGTCGGCAATCTCGTAGAGGTAGTCCGGGTGCGGAAAGCCTTCGTCATCGCAGCGCACGTGTGCGGCACCAGCTTTTTCATCTTCCTCCTCTTCCGCTTCACCCTCCTCAGCACCAAGCTTCACTGGATGACTACTCTTGGCTTCCAGAAGGCGGAGTGCTTCGGCCGAGAGATGCCCCACCTGCACGGGCTGCGGAAGTGGAGGACGATAGTGCTCCCTCTCTTGCTGCTGAACCCTTGCAGGTACGCGTGGCGAACGTGGAGATAGAGCGCCCTTCCCTGTTGCCGGCGCGGTTGATGCCCCCATCGTAGTAAGAGAGCCCAGGCCCTCAGAAAAGGAGGTCAGCAGGGCTGTAACAGAGTTCCGCCGCGGAGAGTACGCCAAACTACTCCCTCCTGTGAGGTCTCGTGCTCTGCCGCCTCGTAGGGACACAGGCATGCTATTGGGTGTGGTGACACTTCTGGATGTCGTGCCTACCGAACAAAGCGTGGAGTTGGCCTGGGTCAAATGATAATGCTGTCTTCCACTATTGCCACTAACAGCGTTGCCTTGTGTATTGGCCCTCTCGTCGTAGCGCGATACAGAATGCCCAGATATGAGAGTGTCTTTGAAGCGCACGGTCGGCCCTCCAGACACCGCAAGAGCCACTTCACCACCACCACCACCACGTGTCTCGTCCATCTCCTGGACACCGTACAAAACAACTGGAGGATTGGCGGGAACTGGGGGTAGGGTCTTCAGAGGGATAACAATTGGACATCCTCTAATGAGCGTCTTCACAAGAGCACCTTCGCTCTCTGCAGGCGGTTTGATCTTCTGCGCTTCTTCCTCCTCCTCTCCCTCGTGATCAGACAAGTAGTAGAGTGTACGTAATTCGTCCACAGTTCGCTGCAGTGCCCTCGTGCGAGCCACCTGCAGCGTCGCACGCTGGGCACGCCACGCCACCAAGCGTTGCGCACGCCTCGTCTCCGCTAGTTTCGCCTCGTACTCGCCTCTCAACGCCCGCCGAGAGCGCTCTTTGGCTGCCTCACGCGTCTGCAGCACACTAACCACCTGCTTCAGCTCCTCCTTGATGGCGCCGTACAGGGAGGTTGTGACAACAGAAAGCCTAGTCGAGGCGACTGCGGTGGAAGCGGCGAGGCGGCGGCGCAATACGATGGCCTCTGGAGGAAGCGTTGCGGATGCAATTGAGCCTTTACGCGTTGCAAGGCGCGGGGATAAAACACTGAGAGAGGCTGCTGCTGCTGTTGGTGTTGTTGTTGGTGTTATTGTTGCTGCTGCTTTTGCACGGGGAGCTGGCGTGAGCATGGGAAGAGTGTGTACACTGCCAACATTCGTGTCGCTACAACTGTCTAGACACACTGTCATGTGTGAGGCTACATCTGTACTCGATGCGCCCTCCGCATTCTGCCCACTGCTGGCTGTGCAGTTTGATACCGTGGCCAGGATGCTTGTGAGACTCACCCCGGTGTCGGCAGTTATCGAAGCAGCAGCTGCAATTGTGTTTTCATCTGGGTGTTCCCCATGTTCTCCGTGTGGTTGACGGGATGAGCTCCCCAGTAGAATCCTTTGTTCCTCCTCCACATCTTGCTCACCATCCTCGACACTGGCATCTTTCTCATCTTGCTGTCCTGGAAGCTGCCCAGCCTCGCGTAGTTCCTCCTCAATCGCTGCGAGTAACACGCCATTACACGCGTCATAGTACTCACGCCAGCACGCTAACTGACCACGTCGTGCAAGCACACCCACGCAAGGCAGAGGCAAGAAGTCACCCCCATTGCGCTGTCCTACGAGAGACTCGATAAAATCCTTGACGAGCCAGTTAGTGGTTATTGCGTCATACCGCGCGACGAGATGGGTCTCAGTGTCTACATTCATACCAGCGGCATCGTCCATGTCATCGAGCACACCGTGAGGCGCACCGAGCCGTTTCATTTCCTTCCCAGAGCAGGTGATAATATGAGTCGCTGCGGCACGCAAAGCACGCATCGATATTCCAGCATGAAGGATAGTAGCTGCTACCGCTGGCGCTATGAAGCACGGAAGACGATGCAAGGACGTGTCAAGAACAAAGCCACCCCGTGTGGCAGAAGCGGGAACGATAAAGAACTCGTCCAGAGGGTCAACCAGTTCACCAGAGGTCAGCCATGTCCGCACCATACGATCCAGTGGCTCAAGCGTTGCGGCAAAGATCCAGCCAACGGCGTCAAGCGATGAGCACAACTGGCTCTTGAGAGTTGGGTCTGTTAGCAGCGGGTTCACATCCCTCTTCCTTTCCTTTCCCTCAGCAGCTGCGCCGGTGTCACCTTCGCCGGCATCACCCTCGCTTTCATCTGTACTGCAACTCGCCTCTCTGTCATTGCTTCCCACAGTCACGCAAAGAAGCCTTCGCACTGCACCGCTGGCTACGCACTTGTAGACACCAAGTGAGTTCGTCATACGAGCTGAGAAGTGTGTGTAGAGTGAAGACAGTAATGCCGCGGAGGAGAGAGACTGCAAGGCTGCCACTGGATCCCAGTTGGGCTGCTCCGTTACTAAAAAGACCTCCGCGAGTGTCTCCACTTGTGCGCGGATGGCTCGCAGTTGCTCTTGGGCACGCAGGAGCTCCGTAAATGTCACTCCGTGCCACCCTCCATGGCGTTCTGTCAGCGCGCAGACCACCTGACGGAGTACCGCCAGAGAGGCTCGTAGTGCTGCTAGGGCACACTGTCCGTAGCTCCCAAGCCCAGGGCGGTGCTCGTTGCGTTCTGACACCGCCACAAGGCGCTCAAGGCGCAGAAAGAGGGTGCCACACTCACACCCCCACTGTAAAACAGAGAGGAGGGCTCGCGTGTACTTGCGCGCATATTGACCCTTCTGCGGTTGATGCTCCAAAGAGTGAGATGCGGCAGCACTCACCACGCCCCGCCCCAAATCAGCTGCAGCAGCAGTGGTAGAGGCAGTAGCTGACTGCTCTGCTTTCGCCTTCTTACGGATGATAGGTGAAGACGCCATCTGCGCCTCCTCATCCTCCAACTTTTCCGCGTTCCTTGTCGCATTGCCCCCCACTGCAGAGGGAGAAGAGAAAGAAGAATCAACTTGTCGAAGAAACTCGTCACTGACGCGCAGGTATGGCGCTCTATGAGCTCTACTAGTAGTAGTAGTAGTAGTAGTACCAGTTCCTCCTGCACCTGCTGCTGGTGTGTTTGTTGTTGCCCCACGCTTCCTCCCTCCATGTCTGACAGTGCCTCTTGACGCTGCTGTCCCACCCACGCCTAATGAATCTACATCATAGTAGCGATAGGGCCGGTCCCCTATATTCTCCCGGCCATCCTTCTTCAGCTGCTGATACTCTTCTGAGCCCTCAGGGCCCAACTGAGTAAGCAGATAGGGATCGCACATGCCCAGCACGCTTGCATGCAGCGCAACGTACACGACAGTGCACGTATCACTGCTATAGCCACTGGAGAACATTGAAAAAAAAGGCACATAATTCTTTTCGCGCTGCTGCTGTGATGACGATAGAGCAGTATCATCCATCACTGCCCGATCTCTCGTGCTATGCCTCTTATACTGTAGCAGCGACAAGGGTGTAGATACCAGAGAAGAGTTGTTAATATTGCTGGTGTTGTGATGGCTAGTATTGTTGGCCTCCCTGTCTTCCTCCTCCTCCTCGCCATCGCCACGTGTAGTACTCTCAAACAGACGACACACTGCGTCATCCTCTGCCCACTGCCACGAAGCGCCACAACAAGCAGGCGTTCCACCAAGGCGAGCAGCAGATCGGCATCGACCTGGAGACGCGCTGCTTGATCGTGCCGCCGATGTCCCTCTGCCTCTCACAGCGACAGTGTCATGCACGAGACGGCGACTCTCAAAAAGGGGTCGGTCTAGCAGCTGCATCTGCGACGACTCAGGCCCACTCCAGTGTCGTGCTGCTTTACCCAGCTCCTCATACACCCCCGCCGCTCGAGCCCCGCTGAAGCCGCCACCGCCACACGAAGCAACGGTGGAGTCCACTACTGGCTCCACGTCCGCGGACCAGCGGAGTGCGCACTGGAGAGAAGGAGAGTGCTCGGCTAGGTCAATAGTGCTTGGTGCAAGCCACAGGTGTGGATGATATGGTAGCTTTCGCGATGAAGCGAGTGCTGCGCTAGTGGCGGAAGAAGAGGCATACCGCTTGTCCACAAGGGTGGAGTGAACATAGCACCGGGGAGTCTTGCGGTAGATCTTGCCCTCATAGGACTGCTCCCCTGTGACGCCTCCATCCCGCCTAATCTTCTGCGCGACGAGACTGTCAGTGGAGGTATCCAGATCAGCAACAACTGTTGCGCCGGCGGCGGTGTCACTACTTTCCTCTTCTCCACTCTCCAAATTTGCCAATACACTAGTACGGAGAATAACATATAGAAGCTGCTCCGCGGTTGTAAGAGTGTTGGTGGTGGCACCTTTCCTCCCTTCTCTCTGGTGCGGGTTCGGGTCCTGTTGCGGCGGCACAATGGACTTTACTAGAACATCCAGCAGCTGCGCTTGAGTGTGCGACTCTGACGCAACCGCTGTTCGGGCACGCTTCAGCAGAGTGTGCAGCTCATCCCTCAGAACATCAACAAAATCATCACTATCAGGCGTCCCCTCGCTGCTCATCATCTCGCACTGAAGATGACCTTCCGCATACTTCGCGGCGCAGTGAATGGCACTAGAAACAGCACGAACACCAGTTGTGCCAGAGCAAAGGTCATTTCTATATCTATTTTCACTTTCTCCACAAAGAGCTATCTCACTTTCCTCTTGAGTACAGTGAGCATCATCATCACCATCCATCAACGCTCCAGCTGCTGCTGTCTTCCTGATACAATTTTGGGATGCACGGTTTGCAATAACGCGTGCCACAGAGGGACTAAAGAAAGCATCAAAGGCTTTCCGGCAGCGGCGTCTCCGCATCGCTGGAGTTTCTGTAACCGCCGCCCCCGCGCCAAGCGTTGCGTGCGCATGCAAAGACACCGTTGCTGAAGGAGCGCCACTGTTGCCTCTAATGATGATATTGTCTGTGTTTCTCGCATTTTTGCTGCCGCTGCGGTTGCTTGGCTGCGCAAAGCAACTGGAGGAAGGTACGGCAGAAACAGCAGCGGGTGGGTGAAGACAGAGAAGATTTCCGTATCCATACCCAGCACCTGCGCCAGCCGCGAGTGAGAGCGACTGTGGAAGACTTGTAATGAGCTGGATGGTAGATATCTCACTTGGGCTCACAAGCTCTCGGCCACTGCCAGCACTGCGGAAGATTTTTGTATCGGCTGCAGTGTGCATGCCTATTGAGACTTCACAAAAAATATATATCAACAAATATGAATATGTATGTATGTATCTAAGAAAAAGGTTGTCGTGTAGGACAAAAGAAAAGTTTTTTTCTTCTTATAACGCCTCTTCCCGCGTTTGCTTCAGTCTTTTCGTGCTTGTGGTTTACGCAATATGCCTCACACGCATATCTATGAGTTTGTGTAGATGTTCTTTTTTGGTTTCCTTTTTGATTGCTTGTGCATACGTAGTAAAGAATAAAAGATAAGTTCAATTTTTTTTTTTTTTAAGAGGTCAATATAAGAAAAAGTTTCTCCTTTTTTGGCAGGAAATGAGAGTGAAAAAAAAAGGTATGTGATACCCTCTGGGCGTAGGCTAACTCAAAGCACTTTGACCATCAGATACCTTAGGTTCTTTTTCTCTTCGTCTCTTTGTAGTTGACATTGATAAAAGTGAAAGTATTCTGCATTGCTGATAGCCCAGGTCACACACTGCAAACATTCTCTACAACACACAGATAAAAGAAAATAGAGGGCAAGCGCAGAATCATCTTTTTTTTTTTGGCTAAAAGATGAACGATAAAGCAAAACAATAATCATAAAAAGAGGAAGCAAAAACAAAAAAAACAGCACTTCCTAGCTATACAGGAAGTGTGTGTAGAGAGAGAAAGAAAGAGACACTAGCAGATGGAAAAAAAAAAACTGTAATGGAAGAAGACAAGCAACTCACCAAAGCAAACAAACGAACAATCAAGAAATACCAGTGTTCATTTCATTTCTTCTACCGTCCTCTCTCTCTCTCTCCTTCTCTTTGTCCGCTTCTAGGCGTGTGCGAACGACGTATCCCTTCAAAAATAATAATAATAATAATAATACTAAACAGCAACAAAAAGTGAAACAGGAATTCTCGTTTTTCTCACAAAATTACTGCATGAGCAGCTTCATAAAGGTAGAGGAGTTCAAGACTCGCTCACCCCCAAGAATAGCCCGCACAGCGCCACCCGGCACTCCAAAGTTCGCCACATCCGCAGATTTGTACGCGGTCCGCTTGTTGATTGAGTTGATAAGCGCCGCCTCTTCAAACGTGTAGCCACCGCACATGAACACAACCGCTTCATGAGCCTTGTAGTCGACAGAAGGCTGATGAGACTGAGACTTGGCAGATAGAGAGGGCCCTGTAGATAGATACGGATACTGCTCCATGTCTAGTCGTCCACTATACAGTTGCATAAGTGTTCGCTTCAGAACAGGCTCATGCTGCGTGTAGACATTTTCAACCTCCCCAAATGTCTTCTTCAGTGATGCCATCACACCGTCTTCCTCTGCAAATAGTCCATCCGTTGGCTTCTCTTCACCGTAGTACTCCCTCAAGCGCTTTATAATTTGCCCGTGTGTGGAGCTGACGCGATCAAGATACAGCGCTGCCTTGGAGGGTTGCCCCGTCTTTTCGTAGCGGAGATTGTAGATAAGACACAGTCGCGTGAGGTCGCTCTGGTCCAAGCCAGGACGAGTAGCAAAACTCTGCAGCCGCGTCCAATGCTCGTTAGCGTTGCTTGCGGCGTTCATGTTCTGTTCCAGCAGTGATACCTGGAGAAGGTCACGCTTAGAGACAAGGCTAGAGAGATAGGTAGTGACGGTGCCGTGCTTGCTCACTGACCCTGCTAGGCTCTTCGTCTCTGCAATCTTCTCCATGTACTCCTTCATCTCCTCAAGTGTGGCGCTTTCTCTGTCGAGGTTGAGAGCCGCCTTGCACTTCTGCACATACGCCTTCACGTTGTTACACAAGTCTCCGTAGTTGCTGAACATGTTTGCAGAAAAGAAAAGATCATCCTGCTGAGAGAAGACGTAGCCATCCTCCTCTGCTCCCTTCACATCTGGAGGTAAGCGCAGCGTGTTGTGCGTGAGTCCAACGTACTCGTGCAGCATGGCTTGGTAGGTCCACGGTGATAGCAATGGGGTTAGGGGGTCAGCGCTGCGGTCCAGGATCAGTAGGGTCGTATCCCTAGGACGGTAGTCGTAGAGTTCGGGATCACCCCTCAGCACAGAGGCTAGTTCAGTCGCCACACGACGTGCGTACGCACTAGAGCGCTGATAGCGAACGTACGGTTTCCTGTGCTGAGCGACGATGAGAGCGGCAAGCCCTTCTGCAACTCTACGAACGTGTGCGTTGGCAATAGCAGCGGAAGTGAGCCCTGCAGCAGCGATGGCGGTGCTCGAAGACAGGGAGGCGGGGACCTCAATTGTGAACGCGTCCTGATTGACAGCACAAAAGTCGCAGAAAACCTCCTCTACACGATCGACAAGCAGATCCACATCAGCGCGAGCGAGCCTTTCAATAAACTCAGGAGTGGCAGCCGCGCTGAATACGATCGAGAACCGCATGTACTTGGCTAACTGAAGCTCCTTGCAAGCTGCATCCACGCTGGCAGACTCGGGACGGATGAACATGATGCAAGACATGGTCTTCATGTGTCCGCGCTGACCGTGATCGCTGATGCTGTCTACTAGAAATACGCTCTTGTTAAGCAGCGCAGTTTGAGAGAAGGAAGTGCTTACCATGTGTAAAGTGCTGTTGTCCACTAGAAGCACCTTCATAGCACGTCCAGACGGGATGACGCGGTCCATGTACTCAACGACCAGTGTGAAGAGTGACTGGTGGTGTGCCTGAAGACCTGCAGAGGTTCCTCCAGCGGGCCCTGTAGGCGGCAGGGACGAAAGGGCGGATGCCCTTGCTGGTGTTGTCATATGCTAATGACGAATAATGATAAAAAAAAGCAAAAATAATGATAATCTCAAAATAATAAACCAGTAAGCAACTAAATGAAAAAAAACCTTCGTAGCACTTTTTTCTATTCCTTGTATTTCACCTTGGACATACATATGTATGTAAGTGTGTTATATGTGAGTGATTTGATTACAGAGCAAAACAACAACAACAACAAAAAAAAACAAAAAAAACGAGAAAAGCACACATAAGAATAAAATAAAAGAGAAAGGAAGATTTCAATTGACACACAAAAAAAAAGACAACGCAAAAAAAAAAAATGCGAAGAACAGTAGCCTACAATTTTAAAAGGACATCATTCACGTCTCTATTTTTTTTTTTTTTTTTTTAGCTGACATCTGCAGAAAGTAGTAATATTTATAATAACAAAAATAATAATAATAACGCTTTATTTCGCATGTGCATATATATGAATATGGCACAACCCCACGTAGTCGTAGAGGTGCCTTCCTGTGTCTATGGAGTGCTATCTATTGAGACATCCAACTCTCTCTCTTCTCTTAGCCATTCTGGGTATAGTGAGATGCTGGAATAAAAAGCAAGCATTCATTTCCTCTTCTTTTGTTTGAATCTATGCTGCTACGGGAAGGGGGGGAGAGGGGATTAGCATGTCTTGACAATCATCTATCGCCGTCAATATATATAATAGTAATAATAATAATAATAATAATCATCATCATAGTGATGATGAGTTCCAGCAACGTAATGGCATGTAACGCTAGACTCTCTATCAAGACAGTTTTGCCTAGTGCCGCTTTAACTTCTTGCTAACATGAGATGCTCCTGTGTTGCTGTGCCGCCGTTTGTGTCTGCGTCCCGGGTAGTGCACCACCTTCCCTTGATCCTGCTGCAGGAGCTGTGTCACTACCAACTCTAGCCTCGGGCTCAGCAGCATTCCATCTAGATGTCCTTGTGTTGATGCCCACGCACTCTGCTCCAGTGCCACGTTTGACGTCGGCAGCGAAGGTGATGATGGGAAGGCACTGTGTTCTGGGTGGCTAGGTACGTTCTTCACTCCTTCTGCAATTGATTCTGAGACCAATGGCACCGACAATGAAGCCTTCACTGTTTGTGCTGTGTTCCCTGCAGCCTTGAATGAAGCGTCAACGCTAACACTTTGTTGCTGCTGTCCCAGCAACCGCATGCAAACGTCCGTATTATTACTCCCAAAAATGGGTAGCCGCCGCCCAGCTTGCAAGCAAGCATGCACCCAGCTGGCCGTCACACGCGGAATGCCTAACGACGTAGCAACCTCTAGCTTTGATTCACAGCGATGATGATGACTGCTGCTTGCTACTGCTCCGGGTGGGGAAGAGGTAAGCCCCCCTTCGCTCGCAGCAGCTGCAGAGGCAACAGTACCGCCTTCTTCGCCGTGGCGCTTCTGTCCAAGCAAACGACCATATACGAGCAAGTTGGTGGCGGTAGTCAAATGAGGCGAGTACCGTGCACCATAAAATTGCAGCGCCGCGATGACGTTCTCTTTGAATTGGCCTGGTAGCTGAGTAGTTGTAAAGACCACGTGCTGAAACATGGCAGTATCATAGGCAATGAAGCGTTTCGAGGCTTCTTCGCCCCCACCTTCCATTTCTTCAAGCGATACAAGCGAAGAGATCGCAAACATTGACCTGCCGCCGCTACACACACGTGACGCCGGTGAGCAAAAAAACGAGTCGTCCGCCTCAGCCGCCGCCTTCTCGCTCGACGTGCATGACGGTGACGAAGAATTGGAAGAGAGACCGCGTGCACGCACTGGGGTAGTGGTGGTGGTGACATCCTCTAGCGCTGGTGTTGAACTCCTGACCATGACCTCCTCCTTCTCTTCGCTGTACGTCAGTGGCAGTACGCGCCCTTGTGCGGCACATGTGCGCACCCACCTCTCAAACACAACCGGCACACGAAGCCCCTTCACTCGGCGTATGTCAGGAAGCGAGTCTAGTTGCTCTTCGCAGTCTCGTTGCACCGCCACTGTGACTTCATCCTCAAACGCGTATACAACACGAGCACCGCAGCGTTGAAGTGTGGCTACCGTGCTGGGGTGTACAGTACTCGTGACAAGAAAAGTGATCCCGCTAAATAAAAGAGACATTTATGGTAGAACACGTACCCGGTGTGTGTTTTTTTTGTTCTTCCCCCTCCCCTCTCTTTTTCTTAGGTTAAGAACGCAAGAAAATATATATATATATATATATACTTTCGTTGTATATGTGCTTCAGTGCCAAAGGGCGGCAACCAAAATGTATATAAATGTAACAGCTGCGATGTGGCTAGCCAAATCAGATCTAGGTGTCTTTTAATGATCTTGTAGTCGCTTTCATTGAAAAAAAAAAGATAATAATAATAATAATAAAAGGAGATATTAATAGAAGAAATGTTGTGAACTATACTACCAACAACAAAATGAACGACATTTGTTCACATCTTTAATGACAATTCTTTAAATCCAAGTCAGAGGACCACCACCATCACCACAGCAGCAACAACAATAACAACAAAAGGAGGTTCATTTCTTTTTTCTTTTTTCATTTTCTTCATATATCTTTCTATTCCCAAAGCAAATACGTCAAAGCAGTGTAACATGCACAGTGCTCGACATCTCCCACACAGCAGGAAAAGGAGAGAGAGAGTGAGAAGTAAGGGCGATAGTAAGAGTGAAACATTCTGCGTTTTGTTTTGGTTTTTTTTTAAAAGGAATCGCATCTCAATAAACAACTACTATATAGAAGCATAAGCTTCTACAATGGGATGAGCTGCTGCAACAGTAGATATATACGTACGCTAATGAAATGAAAAAAAATATATCAATTTGCTTCGATATCAAAGAAAACAGAGATCACTCGCCGCCGAATCATTATATATATAATTCAGCAAAATAAAATGTAAGACAAAGCAAGAAACATAACAAAAAGGAAAAAAAAACTTAAGCAAATATATACTGTGCTATACTAAAGCAATTCTGATTACTCAATTTTTTGTTGCGAGGTTACGGGCTTACTATAAAAATAGGAGAGAAACATAAAAAGCCCTTCTTTACCCATTTTCTCATCTTTCTCAATATATATATATATATATTCCCCCAAGTATTGTTCTGTCTTACTCATTATTTTTCCTTCGTTGTACACACCGTCGGCACATCGGATTGACCCATGAGTGTGCGTATGAATGAACACGCATGTTCAAACAGGAGGAGCGGCGTTGTTGTTGGTTCCGCCAGCGTCAGCGCTATGAATAGCGGCGTAGAGCTCGGGATCTGATTGTTGAAGCGCCTCGGGAACTTCTGCAAAGCAGACAAAAATAGTAGTCACAGAACTCTTTAGTGAAATGAAAAAGACGCTGTGCACGAGTGCAGAAACAAAGAAGGCGATCACGCCCAGCCATAGCACCCCCGTTACCGCTCCAACACCAATTGCAATGAGTACCGAGATGGCAAAGGTGAGAAGGTTAAGGGTGGGGGAGATGAGGCTATCATTGAAGTACGCCGAGAAGAAGCACCGCTTGTACAAGGCAAAGGTACGCTTAGCAGCATCGATGTACCCGCATCCATAAATCGCGACGTGAACAAAGGCAT